>CAMXCT020006622.1:1520011-1705011 GCA_947184155.2 Cladocopium goreaui | reverse complement strand
TTCAGGTTGCCCAACAGCAACAAGAACTGACCACTTTCTTTTTTTTGTGATTTGGATTGATTTGGTGGGTTCTTGTTGCTCTGAATTTGCAGAATAAGAAAAATTGATCCCCGTTACACAGCACAGTCGCCGTGGCCGCCATGGCACACAGGCCACCATGGTCTCGAATAAGCCTGGTTTGGAACATTTTTTATTTTTCCATATTGGGAATAGTAACCCCAACTGACTTTCATATTTTTCAGAGGGGTAGGTCAACCACCAACCAGTGATGGTACTAAAATTCGACGAGTCAATCTGTAGTCTTAAATGGGTCTTGCATTTTGACTCATTTCCATGTCATTTGTGGTTGCCAGACGCCACAGGATTTCCAATTGGAGCACTTCTTGGCTCCAGATCTACGGCTGGTGATCTGTTTCTGGAAACCGCATTCGTAGCCAATGAGTCATCCAAACATCTCAGTGTTTTTTTTCTTCGCAAAAACATATGGTTTATAAACCATTATAACTCCACCATTAACTATAGTTATATCTACCATAAACCATCGTAGAAAGCATGTCCATGATGAAATGAAATGTCAAGACACAAAAAAAGTGGCTGCGGGCCTCTGCAACCGCTTCACCACGAACGTCGTGTGATCAGAAGATTCTGTGGGACCAAATCTGTTTTAATCACTTCTCAACGTACCCGGCCTGGTAAACATACAAAAAGCCATGGAAAATGGCCATTGCCCAGCTATAAAAGGATGATTTACCGGAACATAATTCACATGTGCTTTCCATGCGATGTAACTTCTTCTTTCTCAGTCTATGTACCCTCTGGTAAACTAACATAACTATGGAAAATCACAATTTTCAATGGGAAATCCACTATAAATGGCCATTTTCAATAGCTATGTTAGTCATTACCAGAGAGTAACAGATGTTTCTGTTAAAACATTGCTTGAAGCCACTTACGCGACCACCAATGCCCAACTTGGATAATCGATTCTTGGACTACGTTCCCGAGGAGGCGGGCAACGACTGGAACGACTGGAACGACTGGAACGACTGGGGTGTGAAATGGTGAAGTTTTCATGATTACCCTCTGGTAATGACTAACATAGCTATTGAAAATGGCAATTTATAGTGAGTTTTCCCATTAAACATGGTGATTTTCCATAGTTATGTTAGTTTACCAGAGGGTAATGAAAAGAGTTGGGATCTTCCGCATCCATTTTGCCTCATGTTGCGAGGTGCTTGCTCAACATCGTGAGTCTTTTCAAGATGCCCACTACCTGCCAAATTTTCTGTGCAAAAAGCAGGCCAGGTCCCCTTGGTGGCCATGGCTGGTGTGCAAAAGTTCATCCCTTGACTATGAAAAGACGACGTTTTTTTTTCTCCAATTTTTTGCTCCGACATCACGAAGACTTCACATTCTTTACATCCCACCAGGAAAATATGATGGTATGTATTGTATATTTAAAGTTTTGGGATACCAGTGAGGTCACAACTTGTCACAACCACAGATATGTCAACTTTCATTTCATGAGGTTCATCGGTTCACCAATTCAGTGCAGGAGATGTCTCTCTTCCAGCAACTTCAGAAGGATCTCCGGTGGCGGTTGGGGCTTGGAATATAGCCTCGGGGTATCATTGCCCCAACGGCTTGGGGCATGTTTGAATCGGATCACCATTGTTGGTTGTTGGTTGATATCCTTTGTCCACCTTGCCTTACATTGGTGGTTCTAGTCCTGTCTTGGTCAATATGAGGCGATATCTTGACTACAGTATATCTCCGCAATAGTACGTCATATCTGTGTTTCCAGCAGCTTCTACGGCTCCGTGTTTTTAATGCTACAATCGTATCTCTTCATTAAGTCATGCCAACTAGAATGATAGGATCCCATATTGTCAAGGGAACATATCAAGGGAACGTTTGCAGGACTGGACCTCCGATTTTTATTGGTAGGATCCACGCTTTCCTGGATCAAAGATGGAAACAAAAGGTGAGATGACTGGCCCAATCAGCTGATGAAAATTGATTGGGGTAGATCCAGCCAAAAACAAAAACCCTGACTAACAAGATCTCTTTCTAGTTTTTGGTCTTTCTATGCTGCTTGTTTTGCCAAGTACATCAGTCATTGACACTCCAAGAATCGAAGAAAGGCTTTGAGTGCACCAGTGCCGTCGATGAATCAGTGCCAGAGGCAACGACCATTGCAACGAAATTGCCATTTGGCAGTCCCCAGACTCCCAGTGTATGTCTCACATCCAACATCCAGCGTGGCATGGCAGCATGATCCACATGGAGCTTTAACCCCTCCTGAAAGTGACAAAGAATCAGCCACCACGACAGCTAAACTTGGCACCATGGCGGCCGCGATGCAGCCGTTGGGGGCCATGCAAGCTGAGTTGCAGCGACTGCAACTCTTAACGAATGACATCCCAACGATGAAGATGGATCTGGATCCTTAGATCTATTGAGGGCTGGGGCTGATGGGGCTGATGGGGCTAGATCTGACATTTTTTTTGGGATGTTGGAATGAAAACCCTGCCGGGAAAACTCCAAAAACATCTGTATCTCTCTCTATCTCAAAGGAGTCCCCTGGCCATTGCCCACCTTTCGAACTGTCAAAACTTTCGTCATTTTCAAAAGTTTATCCTTAGGGATGATGCTCCCAGAGTTGGTTTGACGGAACAGATCCAGTCAGATGTACCACAATGAATTTTAGTGTGAGACATGATATATTGATATATATAATATAATATAATATAATATAATATATATTATATATGTATATATGTATATATATATATGTATATATATATATAATAATATAATATATATATACATACATTTGGATATGTCTACGTACATGGTGCTGTATACTCACTACTATAGATGATATATTACTTATTCCCATCAGCCAAGCCATGAATTGATAGATATACACATGCCATTACCTCGAAACGATAGTAGCTATGACAAGAAAACATGTACTAGTACTATATCTATCAGCCAACCATCAACCAGAAAGGATAACTTGCATACATGCATATAATTGTGCATGCAAACAAACATTTCACAAGGTGGTGACCCCCAGTTATAATTTGGTTTGGTTTATTCCATCAACTAGTTCAATATATCGACCATAAAGCCAATTTAACCACCCTCTTAGTTCAACACACTTAGCTACTCAAGGGTGGCCCACCTCGTTGGGAGTTACTAAGCACAACTATGTGGCTAATTCTGGCATCATCTAAGTAGAATCTAAGTTTGGATATAGCCCCTACAACCATGGTAATATATCCACTTGGAACTATACTTCCTGTTATGTATCACTTCTAACTATGGTTGTATATTCACTGTGGTTATAGATAGATATACCCCACGACTATGGCTGTAGGATTCACTATGGATATATCCTCTAGCTATGGTTATATATTCACATATAAATGAAGCTTGAATCCTCTTACATGTCACTTATAACTATGTTCATATAGTCCGCATGGTTATATAGAATATACATAATATACATCCTATGAGTATGGTTATATATCCAGACCCACCATGGTCATTTGCTGGTGAAATCCCGATTTGTCCGTTCCTCCCAGTACATCCCGATTGTATATATATATATATACATATCCTATTGCCACTACCACTTGGTGCAATTCTAATGATCTCCCATCCTACATATCTAGGATAGTCCATAGTGTGCTATTCTCTATCTTGACTGCAATATCATTGGAATATATTATATATATTATCCATTTGATTACGATATCAGGCAATATTAAGTGATCCCAATACCCTATCTACTTGGATATCCCTAATTTTGATTGAAATTTGGATATGAGGGACACACACATATATATATTATTATTATTATTATTATTATATATATATAATACATTCAAAATGTGTATATATATACATATGTCTATATTTGTGTGTACATATACTATAATATATGACAGTTACATACATATGAGTAAACACACGGAAGGCTCCTTCAGATCCTCCAAGGAGTTGTTGCGTGCAGACCTGGAGGCGCTGCAAAGCGGGCTGCCACCCTTGGACGTGGAGCCCCTGGTGTCCCGGCGCCGTCGGACCATTTCAGTGGACACCATGAAAAAAACGAGGGAATTTCATGAAATTTAAGAGATTCTTGGGACCCAAAATCTGGATTTGAGAGATTTTTCTGGCTCAAAATTGGGGATTTGAGATATTCTAGTAATGAAAATTTGCGGATTTGAGAGATTTCAGTGGCAAAAAACACAGGATTCAAGAGATTCTAGGGCCTTAGCATTGGAATGTGGAGCGACAGACCACTTGAAAAACCTCCCCCCATTTCTCAGGGAACATCCCTGACCCTGGATGGAACCATTCAGCCTCCGTCTGCAAAGTGGGGTTCCTGAAATGCGGCTGCTGTTGACAGGTGCCCTTCATTTTACATCATATAAAAGTACGTATGTATATATATATATATAAATAGAGTATATGGGTGTTTCCTAAAAACATTAGCTATACCCCGAACTCATCGAAACTTCCACAATCTTAGCATTTTTCACCGACCATGGGTTTCCCCTCCGCCCCAAGGTCCGTCAGGTCGTGGCGCAGGAGCTCCGAAGGCCGACGAGTTCGAACCCGGCGCCGCTTCAGAGCGGCCTAACAGTTGGAGTTTGTGGAAGTCATGGGCAAAAAATTGGGTACCCTCTGGTAAACTAACATAACTATGGAAAATCACCATTTTTAATGGGAAAATCCACTATAAATGACCATTTTCAATAGCTATGTTAAATTACAAGAGGGTATTTAATTTGTATATCCAATAATATCATAATGGGATATGTTTATAAAAGTTAAATACTATTGGGATAAAACATATTGGGATATATTGGGTATTATTTAATGGGATCTGTGTATAAAAGTTTGTATAAAAGTATGAGAATTTTGTATAAAAGTCAGATTTCATGATGGTTTTTGATAGCTTTTCCCTTGAACCAATCCGATTGATCCATTGATTGGGGATATGAAGGGAGATGGGGATGGATTGACTGGATTTGGAGGATAGGTTTAGCGGATCTCGGGGGATTTTTAGCGGAATTCATGGGAATGAACGGGGGAATTATGTGGAATAAATGTGGATTAGTTTTGCGGAAATCAGTGGACACTGGGTATGGGAATTACTAAAACACCCCCCCTCCCCCCAACTCGATTTCAAATTTGATTAAATCCGTTCTAAATATCTGTATAAAATGTTGCCGAAAACTGGATTTCGAAGCTTTCCCCTAGTATTCCAATGAAAACCTTAATAATAAAAAAAATAAAAACTCGATTTCAAATTTGATTAAATCCCTTCCTATAATCTATATAACGTATTTGCCAAAAACTGGATTTCGAAGCTTTCCCCTAATATTCAAATGAAAACCTTAATAATGAAAATAACAAAACTTGATTTCAAATTTGATTATGTAATTAAGTCCCTTATTAAAATCTACATAAAATATTGCCAAAAACTGGATTTCGAAGCTTTCCCCTAATATTCCAATGAAAACATTAATATTAAAAATTAAAAACTCGAATTCAAATTTGATTAAGTCCCTTATTGAAATCTATATAAAATATTGCCACAGACTGGATTTCGAAGCTTTCCCCTAATATTCCAATGAAAACCTTAATGATAAAAACAAAATATATCTTTTGAGATGGGACCCTAACAAAAAACATCCCGGTGGCAATCTATTTTTCACCATCCTGTTCTCCTATTGATTCTCTACCATAATTAAGAATCCAATTGTGCCCAACCAAAAAGACTGGAAGTGCCACACCAATCCTTTTTTTATTTAATTTGGAGTTTTAGTAATAGGAAGAAGGGATTATATAATTGTGGCATATTGTGGGAATGAATTCGAATTAACCAACAATCTTGGGGAAGTAATGGGGATTTGATGGGAGATGACTGGGAAACAACAATAGGGATATGATGGGAAGTACTGGGATGTATGAAATGAATTGAAATGATACATATACCTCAAATGGGCAACAGCACGATATTGTTGGTTTGTTTGAACATCAGGGATATGCTGGGATTTAGCCAACAGTAGCAATTATGGCAAGTGACTTCTAAATAATTATGATACACGATATGACATTACTCAAGCTATATGATATTGATGGGAACCAATTATGATAAACCGTTTCATTTTGGGTGGTCCCTGGGCACTGGGAATCTCCAATCAAAATAGATGGGAATACCAAAGAGAGTTTCAGAAGCAACTCTAATGATACTCAAAGGGGCGATTCAGATTGACTTTTCCATCCTTTAGTTTCAGGTGAAGCCTTAACTTGTCATGAAATGAATTCCAAGCCGGCCACTTTGAATTGCCACTTTTTGGTCAAAGTTCAACTTCTTCTGGGTTTTGTCCAAGGGGCACCCCCCAAAAAAAACAGGAAGATCCTCTTCAGACTCGGCGTTTCCAGTTGATCACCTTAAAAGAGGTTATGCAATTGTACCCTGCCCAGCTAACATCACCGGCCCTTCTTTGGTGGCCAAATCCAAGTTTTTTTTGTATCATTTGGTTGATTAGATCCCCAGGTCTTGGTTAAGCCGGTTAAGCATTATCCATTGAGACCATTGATCAATGGGAATTCCAGGATCCTAAAATGGAGGTACGTTAGTACCATTTTTCAGGCCATATTTTGTGGGGATATTCCCTGAAATTTAGGCCTGAAAAATAGGCCAAAAATATATGGAATCGGTACCTCCGTCCTCAATCGGTTCCTGTTGCATGGCCATTGAATTGAGAAATCGGATTTGGTCAATCCAATTTAGGTCAGTCCTGGAGTGCCTATTTCTCGAAAGGTAGCGGTGAGCTACCTGAGTTCCCCCTTGCGTAGCAAGTATTAGGGGGCGAGCGGTGCAAGTGCAAGAGTTTGGGCCGGTTATGTCTCGGTCCGCCTTTCAAGGGGGGCCCCCCCCCACCCTTCGATTCCCCCCAGGTCCGCCTCTAAAGCCGGGTTTGCAACATAGGCGGACTACAAGGAAACGCCAACAGCCGCACATGCACTTTCATCCACCACGTTTACATACATCCCCACCCCAACCGAAGTCAAGACCCGCACTGAAACTCGACAATGTCAGATTGCTCAAGAACTTTGTTTCGTTCACCCTAACAACCGCGATGAACAATGTCGTAGCAAGAACGTTGCGACGGACTGCGTTGCAGTAGTCTCAAAAATCGTACATGATATACCAGTAGTACCGCACAAGGCGGTGGCGGAAGTTTCAAAAATAGGAAACCTATAGGAGAGATTGGTTGTTGTGAATCAGAGATGGCAGAGCGAAGCCACTGCTGGACTGAAAGGCGATTGATCTCTCTCACTCTTGTCTACCTGTCTATCTATCTATCATATCTATCTATCTATCTATCTATCTATCCATCTATCCATCTATCCATCTATCCATCTATCTATCTAGCCATCTATCCATCTATCCATCTATCCATCTATCCATCTATCCATCTATCCATCTATCCATCTATCCATCTATCCATCTATCCCTTATCCCTCTATCTATCTATCTATCGATCTATCGATCTCGATCCGATCTATCGATCTATCGATCTATCGATCTATCGATCTATCGATCTATCGATCTATCTATCTATCTATCCTATCTATCCTATCTATCTATCTATCTATCTATCTATCTATCCTATCTATCCTATCTATCCTATCTATCCTATCTATCCTATCTATCCTATCTATCCTATCTATCTATCTATCCTATCTATCCTATCTATCTATCTATCTATCTATCTATCTATCTATCTATCTATCTATCTATCTATCTATCTATCTATCTATCTATCTATCTATCTATCTATCTATCTATCTATCTATCCTATCTATCCTATCTATCCTATCTATCCTATCTATCCTATCTATCCTATCTATCCTATCTATCCTATCTATCCTATCTATCCTATCTATCCTATCTATCCTATCTATCCTATCTATCTATCTATCTATCTATCATATCTATCATATCTATCATATCTATCATATCTATCTTATCTATCTATCTATCTATCTATCTATCTATCTATCTATCTATCTATCTATCTATCTATCTATCTATCTATCTATCTATCTATCTATCTATCTATCTATCTATCTATCTATCTATCATCTATCTATCTATCTATCTCATCTATCTATCTATCTATCTATCTATCTATCTATCTATCTATCTATCTATCTATCTATCTATCTATCTATCTATCTACCTATCTATCTATCTATCTATCTATCTATCTATCTATCTATCTATCTGTCTAGCTGTCTACCTGTCTATCTTTTGTGCAGTGTCATTCAGTGTAATGTAGTGTAGTGTAATGTAGTGTAATGTAGTGGAGTGTAGTTGTAGTTGTAGGTGGTAGTGGAGTGTAGTGTAGAGTAGTGTCGTGAAGTGTAGCGGCAGGTAGTGTAGTGTAATGTAGTGTAGTGTAGTGGAGTCTAGTGTAGTGTAATGTAGTGTAGTGTAAGGTAGTGTAGTGTAAGGTAGTGTAGTGTAGTGGAGTGTAGTTGTGTAGTTTTAGTTGTAGTGTTGTGGAGTGTAGTGTAGTGTAAGGTAGTGTAGTGTAGTTTAATGTTGTGTAGTGGAGGTGTAGTGGAGTGTAGTTGGGTAGGTGTAGTTGTATTTGTAGTGTAGTGGAGTGTAGTGTAGTGTAATGTAGTGAAGTGTAGTGTAGAGAGTGTAGTGCAGTGTAATTTAGTGTAGTGGACTGTAGTGGACTGTAGTTGTGTAGTTGTAGTTGTAACCTGTAGTGTTGTGAAGTGTAGTGTAATGTAATGTAGTGTAATGTAGTGTAGTGCAGCAAAGTGTAGTGTCATGTAGTGTAGTCGAGTTAAGCGAAGCAACATCTGAACCGCCAAAAGTGGTCCGAAACCCTAGTGTTTTTAACATGTTAACTTCCAAATCTGCTTCGCGCCACAACGGCGTGCACTTTTTCGAAACTCGACATCTCAGCCTCCAAAAGTGGTCCGAACATGGTGTGGTTTGTACATTTTGACTTCGAAATGTGCTTCGCGCCACAGCGGCGTGCACTTTTTCGAAACTCGACCTCTGAGCCTCCAAAAGTGGTTCGAACCCCTGGTGTTTTGCACATTTTGACTTCGAAATGTGCTTCGTGCCACAACGGCGTGCACTTTTTCGAAACTCGACCTCTGAGCCTCCAAAAGTGGTCCGAACCCCTAGTGTTTTTAACATTTTGACTTGGAAATGTGCTTCGCGCCACAACGGCGTGCACTTTTTCGACATCTTAAGTGCCAAAAGTGGTCCGCACTTGGTGTGTTTTCTACATTTTGACTTGGACATGTGCTTCGCGCCACAACGGTGTGCACTTTTTCGACATCGCAACTTCCAACAGTGGTCAGACCCTGGTGTGTTTTGTACATTTTGACTTGGGGATGTGCTTCGCGCCACAACGGCGTGCACTTTTTCGACATCTGAAGCGCCAAAAGTGGTCCGATCCTCTGGTGTTTTGTGCATTTTGACTTGGAAATGTGCTTCGCGCCACAACGGCGTGCAATTTTTCATGTCTCATCTCCCCATATGTCTCCGCACCCGCCGCTTTAGCGAGCCTACTTTTCGACCCTCCGGAACCACAAATCATTGGAAAAACACAGTGAATCGCGACTTTCCTACCTTTTCGCGCATCTGCATCTTCTTTCTTCTGACTCTTTCTCTTCTGAACTTTCTCTTCTCTCTGCCTCTGCCCTGCTCTGCTTTTCATCTGTCCATATTGTCGGAAGTTTAGCTTCTCAACTTCCTTCGACAATATACTTAAAGATATGTATCTATATATATATATACACATAATAATTCCATGATATATATATATATACTAAATAATCTCAATATACATATAGATTCGTATATATATATATATGCATACTCTACCCAGCAATTGTGGGATATTGCGCTTTGGCTAGTGGTTGCCGAAGCATAATCGCTGCCCCTTGCTCAGCATATCTAGATCATTTGGTGGATTTTCCGCAAGGGTTCCTCCAAGATATTCTCTTCAACCAAAAGACTTCGCTAATGACATTTCAATATGTTTCATATATATGTATATTCGTATATATATAGTTATCATGTATAATAACTAGAACACCTATAATGACTAGAATTACTATAATAACTAGAACATAATTATCACAACTATATTGAACCCCCCCCTTCGATTCCCCCAAGGTCCGCCTCTAAAGCCGCGTTTGCAAGAAGTCACCCCGCGGGCCCACTTTTTGCACCAAGATTCCAGCACCAGGATAGCCCTAAGTCAGTTGCTTTGGGTACATGCTGGGGTCAAAACACCACGTTTGTGAATCCCACACTGTTCTACACATGTACAGACCAGAATCAACCCCATCCGCGTTGCAACAATGTGCTGCCCCCAGTTACACGTTGCCTCGCAAACCCCATAACCTGATATTTATACATATATCTAACTATATGTATGTATTTATATATATATATATGTCTGTGTGTCTGTGTGTGTGTCGTGTCCCCCCTCCCTGAAACCTACCTTTTTGGTACCCGCCCTCGAGTCCAAGCCCAGAAGACTTTTTTCGATATCCGCCCCAACTCCACCCACGTCCGTCCGCAGCGGATATGCCTCGTTCCCTTGCTCTCTTCTCCTGTTCCAACCCACGCCTACCTTTCGATCTTTCACCCTTCCCTCTCAAGTGGGCTTCGGCAGCGACCTACCCGGGCCACCGGGGCCACTGGGGACAGGTCAATCCGTCCAGAAGACCACACCCTTTGATAGTGGCCTGATGTGCAACGATGAATTTTCTGGGACACCTACCCTCTGGATATTTAACGTAGCCATGGAAAGATCCACCATGCTATTAATAGGTAAACCATCTATTTCTATGGG
This sequence comes from Cladocopium goreaui, assembly GCA_947184155.2. NCBI lineage: Eukaryota > Dinophyceae > Suessiales > Symbiodiniaceae > Cladocopium > Cladocopium goreaui. Next base: position 1,694,083 of record CAMXCT020006622.1, on the reverse strand, counting down.
AAAAAAAATCCATGGCTATGTTAAATAACCATAGGGTAGATGTTGCCGCCCGAGTGAAAAAACATGAATGGCTACTGGGATGTAAAGCAAACAAATTTTCCTGGGATCTTACATACCACTTCGCTGATTCTAGCAACATCTGAGGGAGAGAAGTTCTTTGAAGGTAAATTTTGTGCGGTCCAGGGAATCCACGGATTTCGGGTATACCTACATTGTTTAAAGGCATATAAAGGCATATTTAAATAAATTTAATAGATTGTCGAAATCCTTCCAACAATGTAAAATTGTGTAAAATTGTCTTCGAAGGTTGGAGATTGCATGTGGGCCGACAAGTATGGAGCGAAATCACGGCTGTTTGTCGCTGATAGGCGATTTACATTTCCCAATGTGTAGGGGAACCGCAAGCACCTGAATTAAAGAAGACACAGTGTATATAGGATCGCCATGAATCACAACACTCTGTGTCGAGCTTTCGAACCTGCAGACGAGCGGCAGGTACACACACACAAATGATATTATATACATACAGCCACAAGATCCCACAAGATCAGCAACACAACGAGCCGAACCTATGGCTTTGTCCAAGAAAAAGGTCATTATCACCCCAAGAGATATCAACATATCCATAAATATCCAATGGTCGATTTTTTCACTTTTCCTATTGTTGGCCATAAATTGGGGTTAGCCATCCACCATTTTCGGAGCCATTCCTCCAGAGATCCTCCATTCCCAGGTCAGGAGGACTCCGACGACTCTGGCGAGGCGGCTTTCCTGGGCCCCCCCAACGCGGAGCCGCTGCAGCACATCGTCCACCGCGAGGCGGAGGCGACGGGGGAAGCGGTGCGGCTGCTGGGGCTGGAGACGGTGAGTTTCCAGAAGTCCATCTGGGACGCTGCGGTGATTGTGATGCTCCATGCCGGTGGTGGTGCGCGGAAGGTGGTGGGCAATTTCAATGTGGCTCTGACAAAAATTGGGGAGTTTGGATGTGTCTTTGTTTGGGAGGGGTTGATTGGAAGTTTGAGGAAGGTATTGCACGCCAATAGATCTCTTTTGGAGACTTCTCCCTTCGGGAGAGAGAGTTTTTGCTCAGGCGGACCATGTGAACCTCCTCGGCAGGCAAACCAATGGTGTTGTGGAAAGGAAACTCTCATACTCATAACTCCTATCCTGCCCAATGTTGTTATGGTTTACCTGAGCAATGCCTCAAATCCCTGGTTGTATCTGGTGGTTGATCATGGGGTTACACTGTATACTTCTAGCAAGTGTTTGTGCAGGTATGATGATGATGACGACGAGGATGATGATGATGATGATGATGATGACGACGATGATGATGACGATGATGATGATGATGACGATGATGATGATGATGATGATTATGATGATGATGATGATTATGATGATGATGATGATGATTGTGATGATGAAATGATGATGAGATGATTATAATCTGACCAATAGAATGGCTTGACAAACGGTTCTAAATATTGTTTAAGTTATCTCATATGATTCGCAAAACTGAACGCTTCAAGGTTGTTTCTTTGTTCCGGTCCAAGGGATGATTCAGGTATCAACCACTGTTTAGTTGTGAACAGTTCGTGCTATGACACTTTACCTACCTCCATCCCAAACACGGGTAATGAACCATTGGCCGAATGTATCCAGCTCGATGAGCTCGACAAACACTACATCCCATCATTAGTTTAAGGCCGGGACTAAACAAACCCATGGTCTTCCCACCAACAAAAGAACCCCAATACTCAAACGAATCATCAAACATCCCATGTTTTTCCCATGTTTCCCTCCATGGTTTTCCTTAATGTTTTTCAGGTGGTGCTGTCCTTCTGCTTGCTGCTGGTGAACATCGGCATCCAGTGTGGCCTGGTGCTGGCAGTGAATTCCATGGCGGACCAGGACCCACTACACAGCCTTTGGATCGGCGTGCTGCGGAGCCAACGGCTGGAAGATCAGGCCTATGAGCGTTTTGATCGGAAGGATCTCTGGCGAAACGTCTGGTGATTTTTTCTGGTTGGTGGTTTCAAACATTTTTTTTATTTTCCATAATATATATATATTTTTGAATGTGAACCCTGACTGGTTGGTGGTTTGGAACATTTTTTATTTTCCATTTCATATATGGGATAATCCTTCCCATTGACGAACTCATATTTTTCAAGATGGTTATTGCACCACCAACCTGCTGAAATCCAGGACAACTGGGGAGTCTAGTCAGGGAATATTATATAATTATATATATATATATTTACTTGGGTCCAGTGGATGAGTTTTGGCTTATTTTCTCATGGAAAGCCACCATGACTTGGGAATCGATTGGTCCAAGGATCTGATCACAAGGAGAGGGGTGAGATGGCCATCACGCAACATCCGTTGGATGTGAATATGGTAACCCCAAAAAAAGATTTAACTGTTCTATTTGAGGATTGCTAAAAGTGGTACTTGGTTTTGACAACTCTATCTTCCATCATTTATAAATCATCTTCCCATTTAGAAACCTAGGATTTCCATGAATTTCCATCATTTCTGGAGGATTTCCTATGAAAAAACTTCCATTTTCCACCGGGAAAAAAACCAGGGAGAAAGTCTCGTTGGGTTCTGCAGGACCCAGAAGCTTTGTGGTGCCAAGATCCACAACGAAATGCAAACCACCACTGAGTGGTTGAAGGAGTACCTGAATGAGGGACAGATCTTTGGCAAACTCCCAGGCCGCAAAACCGCTCCGCAAAACGGAGATGGGGATTCTAGCGATCAAAGTGAGGACGTACACCGAAATAAACATGCAGTTGGTATATGTATATATATATACATATGTATATATATATATATATATATATGTATGTATATATATATATGTATATATATATATGTATACATAGTATTGTAGTATTGTTAAGAGTCTCCCGTTTCTGTGGTCCTTTGGTACTTTTTTTTGAACAGTACTGCTTCACTGGTTTGTACCTACGACCCCGACCCTAAACCCCCACTTTCACACCTAAATCTAAAATCCCATCCCCGAACCCCTCGCCCCTACACCTAACCGTAAATCCCACCCCCCAAACCTAAAGGTCTGATTCCCCCTTACGTGGTTTCAAATGCTGGAAACAAAAAACACTGTAAAGACTCTTGACTGGACTATCCTTATGTATTGTTACTAAGTAAGTACGCATTACATATGTTTATTATGTATATATTTATAGTATCTATGTACGTGTTATTTTGATGGCTACTCAGCTAGAAAATAACTATGTGCAGGGTGTCTAAGATCGACAATATTCGAATGGATTAATGATTTATTGAAGGGAACATTTGCAGGAAACCTAGGTTTTTACAACTAATTTTTATAGGTGTTCCTGTACATGACCCATCCATCAACCAAGTCTTGGGGGCTAGCATTGTACCCTTAGATTTCCATGAGAGAGATGTTGTTTACAGCTGGAGCAATAAACCACTGCATGTTGCTTGCACCGGTTGGTGTTTTCCGCAACAGCATATTGAGGCAGAAAAAACACAACACGTGGGCATCACATAAATGGACCTCACATGGCCCATTTCCATTCCTTTGAAAGCCAAAGTGCCGTTGCTCGAATGACTCCCAAAGTGCCGTTGCAGTGCAGCGAACTAGAAACTTCCCCTCTGGCGCCGGGCACTATTGTTCTTTGTATATTTATTTTTGGTTGGTTGTAAGTAGTGTAGGCGATGGTGAAGGTGGTGAAAATGTTCGCCTGTTGAATAGCGATGTGAGGCGGAGGGGGCAGGGGGGAAGTTTATGTAGATAATTAATTAATGATGTAAGAATGTAGGTGATTGTGTTGTGGAGCAAAGCGTGTGTAAACTCTACAATGACTCAAGAATGCAGGCTATTGTCTTGCGCGGCAGGGGAGTTTAAACATGATTTCAGAATGCCGGGCTATTGTTTTATGGGGCACAAAAGGGAATTTTGATGACTTCAGAATGTAGGCCATAGTCTTGTGGAGCAGATGGGGGTAAAATTTAAGAGTGACATTAGAATGCAGGCGGGGCAGACAGGGCGGAAATTGTGGGGCAGAGGAGGGGGGACATGTTATCAATGACAAAAGAATGCAGGCTGTAGTCTTGTGTGATAAGGGGGGAAGTTTGATCATGATTTCAGACTGCACGCTATTGTCTTGTGGGGGGTGGAAGTTTAACAATGATATAAACATGTAGGCTATTGTCTTCTGGAGTAGGGGAGGAAATTTTGAGAATGACTTGGAACGCAGGCTATTGTCACATGCGGAGGGGGCGGCATTTTGATGATTTGAATGCAGGCTATTGTCTTGACTTGACCCTTTCCCATTCACCCAACAAACCCCTAAATGGCTAGTTGGGTAGACCTCCCCTTTCCCAACCCCCAAACAAACCCAACATGTTTTATTTAGTGGAACCCCCTTCCCATCCCTCTAACAAACCCTACATGGCTAGTTGAACAGAACCTCCCTTTCCCGACCCCGCCAACAAACCCTAGATGGCTGCTTGAATGGGAACTCCGTAATTCATATCGCACGTGACCCGTTTGTAGTGCCCCAAGTGACCCCCTACCCACAGAGATACCACTCCTATGGTTGATGTTCATGTTCCCTGTTAGATTTCAATTTTGCAATCCCATGCAATCCCCCATTTTGAAACTACCCCATATGTCATGACTTTTCCGGGACTCATATAGCAATTTTTAGGGATTCCCATGGCATGGGATGACCCCCATGACTCTCCCATGGAACTTGACGTGGAACATATCTGCAGAACTTAACCAGGTTGCTTCCCCTGTCCAATTTGTCCAGGTGATACATCTGTTTATTAATTTAACAAGGTTTCTATTTGTTTTACATATAACATATTATAACATATTATAACATCATATAACCATTAATCCGGATTTGGTTTCTATTCTTGGTACATACAACCATGAATCCCGAATTTACCCTCTGGCAATCATGGCTAGCTGGGCAATCCCCATTTAAATTTGTCCATGACTTTCCCACTAAAACCATTCTTGACGGGGACTTCCCAGCCATGTTTGATGACGCCATAGAGTAACAAGGTTTTTTCCTTTGTCCAAATGGGTAAAACAATGGTTTTAAAACTCATAAATTAAAATATAACCCGTATAATTATGGTTATATATATCCACTTATAGCTGGAACTGCACTTGTCCAAGTGTCAATATTAACTATTATATGATCCATTATTGATCCAACCATGGTTGAAACCATGAACGTCCAGGTCAATACATTTATCATTGTTACCATTATTGACAATAATATCAACAACTATTTTATCCATTATATAAACCATTTAATATGAACCATTATTACGTTGGAATGAACATTGTCCAACCTTGTTCATATGTCAATACGGTACGGGAAAAAACCAATATAGGTTGGAATATAACCCTTATAACCCTTATAACTTTTATGTTAGAAATAAACGAATAGTTAATTAACTAAATAAATAGATAATTAAATACATAACTAATAAATAAATAAATAAGTAAATAAATAGAAAAATAAATAAAAACCAAAATAAATAAAAATAAATAAATAAATAAATAAACAAATAAATAAATAAATAGATACTGTAACCACCTATAAACCACGTTCAGGTCAATACATCTGTCTGCTGGCCATGTTCGTTTGGATCATCGACATCGGCATCGACCTGCGCCGCACGCTCCACGATTTGGCCTTGGTTGTGCTGTCGCTGCCGCAGACCAAAAGCACGCGCTACGATCTGCGTGTCGAGACAGCGATGGGGGGCTGAAAAGGTCGTGGAGAATTGCTGGTTTCATGTGGCTATGAATCAATACCTATTAATACCATTTTTAGAGGGATGAACATCCATAAATCCCAGCTATTTTGATGTGAACTACCGGGGTACCAGGGTTTTGACAATCTGCCATGTGCTTTTAGCTGCTTTATCTAGCAAAGTACAGGGACTTCACCAGCGCCAAGTGGTTTTTTTTCCCGAAAAATGGAGATAAATCACCATCCAAGATGGTGATTTTAACCATGAAAACATGTGGGATATATATCGAACAAAGCAAAGGGCTTTCGAGTTTTCAACCAGTTGATGATAAGTGAGTTGGTCAACACTAGGCGAAGTGTTTTTATATTTCTGGTGGAACTATCGAACTAGTTCCGTCCAACAAAAACAACAAATTCAAGTGGTGGTCTGGAAGGCCATTTCTGGATGATCCAGGATGATCCAGGGCCATAGAGTTGATTTGATTGGTGTTGAATAGCCTATTCACCCAGAATTCGCCCCAATCCGGGTGTTTTTTATCCGTTGCTAAAGCATAGGCATCCTTAGGCTGTGAATGTAGTGTTTCATAACCTGGGGAAGGGATTCACTGAGTTTTTCCGTTTGACATTTTGTTGGATCCCTTCCCCACCAGGGACTGGCGTTTTGGAGATTGGATCGTTCATCCCTAGGGTCCCGTTGTCTACGCGAATTGGACTGACCAATAGGACTTGGCCTAGCGATGGGGTTGGTCGATGGATTGGCTCAAGGGATTTTTTCTTAACCGGAAACCATCGATTTTCCTACGAAGATCAATGGTGTTTTTTTCCGGTGAAAATTTGTCCCTTAAACCAATCCATTGATCTATTGAGTTGGCGCCAATCCGGGGCGATCGTCAACATAAAACTGCCTCTTTGAGATCCGAAAAAAGCTCAACTTCTCGAGGCGATGGCAAATACATCATCACTGGCGTCTCGTTTCTGCAGAAGGTCTTCGCTTTGATCCTCGGACTCTCCGGACTCCCCGGACTCGATGCCGGAAATGGGACCGTCCTCCAGCGTTTTGAGAGGAGGATCATCTGCAAATTTGGGGATCGCATTGCCATGACTGGAGATCAGCAACTTTTTTTTTTGCGAATTTCCCATTGTTTGGTTTGGGAGCAGAGGACACATGCCTACCGCCCCAGGATGGTGGTGATTTTGCCTCGAACGCTGATCGCAGTGTTCCTTATGTGGTGGCCTGGAGATGAGTTCAGTTTTGGGAATGGAGATGAGTTCCCCATGAAGGCAGGTGGTTTGCTCAGATTCATGACCATTCTCCGCTGATCCACTTTCCAAAACCATCCAAAACCATCTTCTTGGGGAGGTATTTAGGGTACATATATAGACATGGCAGTCTGGAGATCTGGAGAAGATGAAACTAACCCATTCTGGTGGTTGAACAAAACCCGCTGTCATAATTGTTATATTATTATAATCCTGCACATTCTCATACTCTTTTTCTGTATCGCGACTCCAAAATAGATCAAAGCGGACCGATTTCCACAAAGTCCCGCCATTTTTTCTCCATTTCTCTCCGATTTCATCTGGGGACCACTCTAAGTGAATAGGATTTGGAGTTTACCCTCTGGTAAACATACAAAAAGCTATTGAAAATCGCCCAGTTGAAATTTCGTTGATTTGCCCGGCTATAAAATGGGTGATTTTCCAGTTCGTTATGTAAAAGTTCACCAGAGGGTAACCCATCCCCGAAGTCATGATCTTCCCAGGTTTGGGCTCATATATCTTGCGGGCACTCTGAACGTGGACGACCTGACACTCAGGCTGCAAACCGCGCCATTCCAATTGGTAGTTATTTTACATTCCATTCCGGTGTTGGGGTATGTATATATATATAAATACATATACATCTGTATAGTATGGGTTCAAGCATTTTTGGTAGGTGACACGCCAAAGATTGTCGTTTTTCCAACGATGTTTGTGGATTGAACATATCCATTCTTACAGGATACATTGCTATGATTGGGAGGATCCTCCAGTTGGGGCCCAGCCCTTTTTGTCTAGCGGTCTAGCCCAACTCTGGTGGTCATTGCGATGGATCCTGGAACGAACTCTCGAACAGATAGAAAAGTCGGAAATGTGGCAAGTATGGGGATACCCTCTGGTAAACATACAAAAAGCTATTGAAAATAGCCATAGAAATAGTTGACTTAGCCATAAAAATGGTGATTTTCCAGTTCGTTATGTGAACGTTTACCAGAGGGTATCATCCGTAAGATCCTGGAACAAACTTTGCCGTCTCTTTTGAGACTCCGATGTCAGTAGGACCGGATTTTGAAACTCACATCCCATAGGACTTGCTTTTGGTATTTCTAGTCATCCAGTCATCCCATTACCACTAAGGGGCCTCTCATTATCACGATTTCTAGAGTCATCATTCTTTCACTACTAGAAATATTATTATCATAGTAAGAATGTCTCTGTTTTTGGTTTCCCAATGTTTCCCACAGTAAGCCGGCCCCTTTTCCCCACCCAAGGATTGTGAACGTCATGGCGTTGCACTTCGTCACCCAGGTGGACGAGTTTCTGTTTGAAGCGCTGGTCCCACGGCGCATGGCCAACATGGTGAACTCTATGGCGATTCAGGCGCTGCAGCTGGGAGGCTGCTGTTCATTGATGTTCTTGGCTCGTCATATTCCAAACATGAGATATTTAGTATGGTTCATTATACCAATATTCTGATATTGTTCATTAAAGCAATATTCTGATATTCTTCATTAAACATTGTTCAAACATGAGATATTTGGATTATATCTTGAAGTATAATTATGTTGGATATTGAATTGTGATTGTAAGTAGGATATTGATGGACATTCTTGTGTGTTTCGCACATTGATGTGTCATCTTGTAAGATTATCCATGCATATTGTCACAACTAGACTTTGGGTACTTTTGGAGAAACCTTTTTGCTCATCAGCCCTTGTGGAAGTTTATTGCTACATTCCACAATAACCTGTGTCACACATGCGCCGTGGTCAAAACATACTGCTGTGTGCAGTATCTTTGCAAGTTTCAACCTCATACCTCCGCCACCTGCGCATGGAGTATGAGACAGTGGTTGAGTCCGCACGCTTCCTGTCAAAACATGGTTTGTTTTCTCATAGAAGGGGATGGTCATACGCCCATCAATAGGGTTTAATATACCCATTGTAATGATTCCCAATATAGGATGGATGACCATAGCCCGTATACCATGTTTTGACGATGTGACATAGTCATGGGCAAAGCTACAGTTCCTCACCCTCCAGCGCAGGTCTACGTCTCGCAGCACCACACCTTGCTGCCCTCGGAGCTTCTGCGTGGTCGCGTGGGCGTGAGCGGGTGCCTGCCGCCCGAGAGCCGACGGGGTCTGAGTCTGTCCATCCAAAGCTTCTACGCGCCCTGGTGGTGCGAAGGTGCTGATGTGATATGCTTTGGTGGTTTATACCCTCTGGTAATTTAACATAGCTATTGAAAATGGCTATTTATAGTGAGTTTTCCCATTAAAAATGGTGATTTTCCATAGTTTTGTTAGTTTACCAGAGGGTAATGGTCTATACACATGTGACCTCACGTCGTGACACTGGAAACATGGTGAATGTTGGGGAATCATCCCAGATGGAAGCCGTATTTCAGGGTACTGAAATACTCATCATTGACCCAGATATGACTGTTTTTTTTGGGAGGGGTTGATGCAGTTGGGGGACCATGCCATAGTCTATGGGGTCACATGGGGATACTTTCTACACATGGGGATGATACGTTATTCTACTGCCCAGGTGCGTCCCATGGATCCCATATTCCCACCCGTAAACAGCAAATGGAACGCGCCTTTGTTTGAAAACATGGTAGCCCTCAACTCCAGGAGTTATCTAAATCTTCCCCCAGACAACAACACGGCAGGAGTTCCGCGTCGAAACCAGGTCGAAATCCAGCTTTTTTGGCCAGACCCGAATGAACAGTGATCAAAACACTGGTTGATGCCTCAGTGCAGAGGGTTATACTACCTGGTTTGTTAGGGATTATTATCACCAGTAACGGGAACCCCTATCCACCGACCAGGGTGAAGGGATAGCAGTAGCTTGTTTTCATCACAGCACATCCTCCATTCCAAGTTCGAATTTCATCAGTTCCAGTTTCTCTTTGTTTCCCATAGTTTCCCCACATTTTGACTTACTGGACTTACTGGTGCTAAACGTAGAGAATGGATGGGTTGCTGGGGGTTGCTGGGATGATTATTACTAGTGATGACTGGGATCATTCCCGAAAATTCCCTGCGTAAAACGCACCAGTAAGTTGAGTGTCGCTCAGGCACTCTTCAGGGTCTTTTACATCCTGGCCATTCTGCTGGCCTCCTGGTACTATTTCTTGCAGCCCGTGCAGGCCTCGGCGCAGAATGCCTACGAGGCCCTCTGTGGCCATGTGGCCCGGCGATGAACGGTCTACGGTGATCCCGCAACGTTAGGGAAGTTGGTTGAATCGAAGCTTTATGGAAGACTAATGGAAGGTTTATGGAAGATATATATAGATAGATAGATAGATAGATAGATAGATAGATAGATAGATAGGTAGATAGATAGATAGATAGATAGATATACGTATATATATATATATATACATACATGATAAATCTATATAGAATCTAGAATCTATAGGGTATAAACAACTTACATCTGGGGGGCACCACTTTGTACCAGCCACGAGGTTTTCTTTGTTACTGAAGGCCTCCTTCCGTCTTGATCATAGTGAAAAATCACAGCCACCCCCCCTTGACGTCCGAGAATTGATGTGATGTAACGGACAATTTACAGGACACCCTTGTATTTGGGGTATGATTTTGGGCTTAGAAATTCCTGGGTTCCTGCAAGTCTTCCCTTAAAACCCATTGAGTGACCTCTATTTTGAGTTGCTAAATTCCCATCAACGATCAGTAACTCCGAATTTGCAAGAGTGTAAATCCCACAACATCCCTATGCGAAACCCGCCTCAGGACACCACCTTCACCTACATGCTCCACCCTGTGACCGGCACGCCGCTCTTCGCCCATGTGGACCTGTTGGAACCGGGCCGACGCGATCGGGAGGAGCTGCGCTGTTTCTATGCCGCGCAGTATGAGATGGTGAAGATAAGGTGGGGTGGGGATGGAGGGGATGGAGGATGGAATACTGTCATCAACCATCCATGAACCATCATTAATCATCAATGGTAAGTTTCAAATGGGTTTTAATGGGATATGAGTTGGTCTGAAAGTAGAGTATACCCAGGATATGGCTATTTTCATGGGACAAATGGGGGATGGGATGCTTAACATATTGCTATTTTAATGGGACAATGATCATTAGATTGGGATGGGATACTTAACACATCAATCATAGATGAGATATGGCTATGCTAATATGGTGATAAGATGGATGAGATGAGATACTTATCCATCATGGTTCATGATTTTCCCATGAGGATACTTAACATTAATCATCATCTGTTGGTCAATGTTAGTGGGATGTTGATCGGATATGAATGGGAACATGAGAAAATTAATTCGATATTTATGGGATGGGACCATCATATGTTAACCATCCCATTTTACCATTTGATGACTAGTTGAATGGGATTTGATCATTCACCATAACATTTTTGGTGTAGTCTAGTTTCAGACACTGCCGTATCCAACTGAGCAGTGGCTAAGCGGCTAAAGACATATAGTGGGATATGACACCTGGATTTTAAGCAGTAAATATGGGGATATGAATGATAAATGATGAGGTTGGTTGATAACTATATGGCAGTTATACGACTGTATAAAGTGATGATCATCATCCCTGAGGAGGGGAATCTCGTTCTTAACCAATCAGGATGGACCAGGATGGAGGGAGCAAACTGTGAATTGAGCTTTTTGGCAACCCTGAAAAGACAAAAGTTGGATGAAGTTGGTCAATGTTTAGTAAAATAGTGGAACATGACTTTTCTACCTTTTTTAGGGGGTAAGATATATGCATATACTGTATATATATATATATATATAAAATGATATATGTTCAGATATGTTTAGATCCAATATTAAATTGTGTAATTATTCTATATCCAGCAGCATATATTATATGTATACATAAATTAGATATGGTATCTCCAGGCTTTGCAGATGGGGCAAACCACCCACGGATATGGGATACACAACCAATATAGACCAATATGGCGTATTCCTTTGGGGGTACCCTTGAATTTTCCTGATGTAGGATATCAAACAAATTATAGGGATATCTTATGTAATGTACGGGGATTATATACATATATGCGTGTATACTACTGTGTATTACATGTATATCTGGTCAGTTTTGCTGTACTGAGTGTGCCAGTCTTGCCGCCCAGGGCAGGATTTCAATCCGACTTGATGCCAGAGAATAGCACCCTGAATGCGATGATCGCAGGCTTCCATCCGGCGTGCAACCTAGCTGCAGCCGGAGCCTCCAAAGTCTCCATAGAGAACTGGGGGTCACCTTGTCAAGCGTGTATACCGTATACCTAAAAAATCCTAAGTACTTAACAAGAATGGGTTAAATTTTAACATACCCTCTGGTTATGACTAACAGTTCGCCATGAATTAAATCACCATGCTATTAATAGGTAAACGGTAAACCATCTATTTCTATGGGCCATCTACTGTATACCATGGCTATGTTAAATAACCAGAGGGTATAATGTTTATTTATAATCACTAATTAACAGTAATATATATTAATATATCACCTTTCATAAACCATAGTAATCATTGGTTCAATGATCAATGTTCCAATCATAAATTGCCACACATCCCATGCCACCAGAGATCTCACCAGGTCACTTCGAGGCCTCCAGCATCGGTGCGCGCGCCTGTCCGGAAGAGAGTCTGTCGTACTTCGAGCGCGCCAAACTGTTGGGCGAGGAGGGCTTCTACCGCAACCCCCAGGAGTGTCGGGACCAGGACGGGGACCGGGCGGCTGGGGGGATTTTGGATTGGAAGAATCAAGGGATTTGAAGGGGAAAGAATTGTGGGGTGGACCTGCAAGTTCAATTTTCGAACATTGTGGGTGCTAGGTGGAGGGGACATGGAGCTCTGTGATGAATTGCCCAGTGGGACAGTGCTGAGGGGTCATGCCTGACTTTGGCAATCCTGGACAAGGGCATACTTTGAAGCCCCTTTTGTGATTCTTGATTTCCGTCGAATCATTGTCTAACTAAGCAAACTACTGCAATTGGCAACTTTGGCAGGGCCCACTGTGAAGACTTTATCCACATCGTTTGCTAGTGACATCGAATCGTTGTAAATCTATATAGTCGAAGGAAGTTTAGAAGTCAAAGTTCCGACAATATGGACAGATGAAAAGCAGAGGTGGGCGGAGTCAGAGAAGAGAAGAAAAGAAGAAAGAAGATCAGGGAAGAGAAAGAGTCAGAAGACAGAAGATGCGGGTGCACAAAAAGGTAGCAAAGTCGCACAACACTGTGTTTTTCCAATGATTTGTGGCTCCGGAGGGTCGAAAAGTAGGCTTGCTAAAGCGGCGGGTGCGGAGCCATGTGGTCAGATGAGAGATGAACAGTTGCAAGCCGTTGTGGCGCGAAGCACATCTCCAAGTCAAAATGCACAAAAAACAACAACATCGAACCACTTTTGGAAGTTGTGATGTCGAAAAAGTGCACGCCGTTGTGGCGCGAAGCACGTTTCAAAGTCAAAAGTGTTAAACACTGACGGTCTCGGAGCACTTTTGGAAGTTGAGACGTCGAAAAAATGTGCGCCACAGGTCAAAACGTACAAAGCACACCAGGTTCGGACCACTTTTGGAAGTTGAGATGTCGAAAAAGTGTACGCCGTTGTGGCACGAAGCACATGTCCAAGTCAAAATGTTAAAAACACCACATGCTCGGACCACTTTTAAAGGTTCAGATGTGGTTTTGCGTGGCAGGCGTAGGGTCAAAACTAAGCAAAACTTGGGGGTTTTGTAGCATTTCCAAAAACAATGGCAGGCGTGGGACATTTGAAGAGGATCTGCAAAGATGCATTTCACGTGGCAGGCGCAGTACAAGAGACATGTTCATCAGAGATGTTAGGAGGTCCGGGCACTGATTCCTGAGAGGGGTTGCATTTTGTAGCATCAGATCTTCAGTTTTGGGAAGATGATTTTGCGTGACAGGCGCAGGACTTAGTAATTTTTGTGGCAGGCGCAGTACTTTAGACAGGTGGAGTGGTACAATTGCAAAACGCATTGGTAAGAGGCCGTCAGCTCTGCACTCAACTTTTCAGTTTTGAAGGAAGTCTCGCAGAATTGCTGCGTTTTTGGTGTTGTCAACTTCGAAACTTGAGGAAGTCTCGAAGAATTGCTTCGTTTTTGATGTTGCCAACTTCGAAATTGAGGAAGTCTCGCAGAATTCAAGTTCAACTAGACGACGGATGGCCCGAGAGCGTAGAGGAGCAGGGTCTTCTCTTGTTAGTATGGAGACACAATTTTACAAACAATATATGAAAGATGTGTTATAGGCAGTCGAGAAGAGAAGTAGCAAGACAAAATAGTGAGAAGTGCAAGACAATAGTTTGCATCGCAAACACTTTTACACACAGACGCTTTTACACACAAAAGTTTTTACACACAGAAGCTTTTACACACAGAAGCTTTTACACAGAGGCTATTACACACAAAGCTGTTACCCACAGAAGCTTTTACATACAGACGCTTTTACACACAGATGTTTTTACACACAGACGCTTTTACACGGACACTTTTACACACAGACATGTTTACACACAGACACTTTTACACACAGACCTTTTTACAGACAGGAGCTGCTTTTACACACAAACGCTTTTACACACAGACGCTTTTACACACAGACACTTTGACACACAGACGCTTTTACACACAGACGCTTTTACACACAGAGACTTTTACACACAGACGCTTTTTACACACAGGCGCTTTTACACACAGACAAGAACGGCACAAGTAAAATCGCACTTTTACCTCAGTTTTTGCCGATCGACCTTCATTTCGTGCGAAAGGGTTGCTCCGGCACAAGTAAAATCGCACTTTTACCTCAGTTTTTGCCGATCGACCCTCATTTCGTGCGAAAGGGTTGCTCCGGGACAACTAAAATCGCAGTTTTACCTCAGTTTTTGCCGATCGACCCTCATTTCGTGCGAAAGGGTTGCTCCGGCACAAGTAAAATCGCACTTTTACCTCAGTTTTTGCCGATCGACCCTCATTTCGTGCGAAAAGGTTGCTCCGGCACAAGTCAAATCGCTTTTACCTCAGTTTTTGCCGATCGACCCTCATTTCGTGCGAAAAGGTTGCTCCAGGACAAGTCAAATCGCAGTTTTACCTCAGTTTTTGCCGATCGACCCTCATTTCGTGCGAAAGGGTTGCTCCGGGACAAGTCAAATCGCAATTTTACCTCAGTTTTTGCCGATCGACCCTCATTTCGTGCGAAAGGGTTGACGTTTCGTGACTCGCCGCCGGCACCACCCTCGGCCTTAAGAGAGAAAGATAAAAAGAAGGCATGAGAGAGAAGGTGAGCAGGTGTGAAGATAAGAAGATGTGAAGATGAGCAGATGTGAACATGAGCAGATGTGAAGATGAGCAGATGTGAAGATGAGCAGATGTGAAGATGAGAAGATGGGAAGGTGTGAAGATGAGCAGATGTGAAGATGAGCAGATGTGAAGATGAAAGATGTGAAGAAGAAGATGTGAAGATGAGCAGATGTGAAGATGAGCAGATGTGAAGATGAACAGATGTGAAGATGAGAAGATGTGAAGATGAGCAGATGTGAAGATGAGCAGATGTGAAGATGAGCAGATGTGAAGATGAGAAGATGTGAAGATGAGAAGATGTGAAGATGAGCAGATGTGAAGATGAGCAGATGTGAAGATGAGCAGATGTGATGGGAAGGTGTGAAGATGAGCAGATGTGAAGATGAGCAGATGTGAAGATGAGCAGGTGTGAAGATGAGAGGATGTGAAGATGAGAGGATGTGAAGATGAGCAGATGTGAAGATGAGAGGATGTGAAGATGAGATGTGAAGATGAGAAGATGTTTTACAGACCCCCACTATTGGAAGAACCCTGCGCTCAGACGCTCTCGGGAAAAATTGAGGAAGTCTCAGGATTCAGGATTGCTGCGTTGTTGATGTTGTCAAGTTCAAAAACTGAGGAAGTCTCGCAGAATAGCTTCGTTTCCAAGCTGGCAGATAGACAGATAGATAGGTAGACAACTAGAACTACAACTACCGCTACACTAAACTACTACTACAAAAACAAATGCAAATGCAAATATGCTACGCCACATGGAATTACACTACGCTACAGTACACTACGCTACGCTACGCTACACTACGCTACACCGCACCACACCACACCACACTACACTACACTGCACTACACTACACTACACTAATTACATCTAATTACATCTAGTTACATCTAATTACATCTAATGACATCTAATGAGATCGAATTACATCTAATTACATCTAATTGCATTTAATTACATCTAATTACACTACACTACACTACGCTACACCAATTACACTAATTACACTAATTACACCAATGACACCAAGTACATTAATTACACTGATTACGCTAATTTCACTAATTATACTAATTATACTAATTACACTAATTTCACTAATTTCACTAATTTCACTAATTACACTAATTACACCAATTACACTAGTTACACTACAACAACGACGACGACGACCACCACCACCACCACCACTACCACCACCACCACCAACAGCACCAACACCACCACCACAGCCACAGCTACAATTACAATTACAACTACGCTACATTACACTACACTACACTAATTAGACTGCAGTACGCTACAACTACAAATACAAATGCAGCTACAACTACACTACATTACACAGCGCTACACTACACTAATTAACATACATTACACTACAGCTACAACTACAACAGCAACTACAACTACAACTACCACTACATTACACTGCACTACGCTACACAACGCTACACTAGAACTACAACTACACTACTTTACACTACACTACAGTAGACTACACTACAGGACACAACACTACAGCACACTATACTATTCTACATTACATTACAGAACACTCATGACACCACACCACACCACAACTACCTGCAACTACACTAACTACACTAATTACACGACACTACAACTACAACTCCACTACACTACAGCTACAACTACAGCTTCACTACAGCACACTACATCCAGCAGTTGTGGGTGAGGTGACCACTGCAACCGTTGCAACCACTCCAAAAAACACAACTCCAACCACCTTTCGGTCCATCAGTGGATTCGCTCTGCCATCCATGCATCACAACAACTCACCTCTCCTATAGGGTCCTATCTTTGAAACTTCCACCGCCTTGTGCGGTACTACTGGTAGCAATGACTGAAACCTACCAATCGTAAGATGCCTGAGCAATGAGGTATAGACAAATTAAGTCTATTGATTTGCTTTATTGACCGCAACATTGCTTCAAACAGCGCTTGAGGCTCCCATACTGCTGGTCCCCTGGTGCTGTGTCAACTCAACGGTCTCCCTGGTTTTTCTGTTGGTTTCATAGTTCATAGATACGCATTTGCTTCGGAAGTTCGCTGCATCCCAAGCCCTTTGGCACGATGTGGCACTCAGGACGTGTTCTTTCAGGTGCTCCGTGGCGTATGTAGCCACCCGAAGTTCACCCAGCAGAGCGCTGGAGAACTGGATTTCTTTCGAGAAACCTTCAGCTGCAGCGATCTCAGGACGGGGGCATTGTGAGGGACTAACTATGACTAACAGCGTGTTTAGGGAAAGAGCTGGTTAGCGAGTCGGTCCTGTCAAAAACTGAGGGTAATTGCACTTTTCTAGTTAGTTTCTATAGAAATGGGATACTTAATCCAATGGTGATATATGTATATTACTGCATATATATATATGTTGCGTAATGATCCGCTACCAAGCAGTGGCGAATTCGAATAAAGAATGCCATTGGGGTACTCCAACTGCATTCACTAATTGTTTATGATTTCGAAGTGCTAGTCAACAAACGTACAGTCATATACATAGAAAATACATGGATATGCATGGAACACACATATATATAACCGGCAATTTCATCTTTGTATCCATATATATATATACATATATATAGACATATGAACAGTGTTGGTAACCAGTAGCAGTTGATGATTGCATGATACTATCCTACCCAATATATTTAAAATGGTCATCATCCATCATGAGACTCCCTATTAACGAGGCAGTTTTTCAAGGGATGGGTTTGTCTGAATATGGGGTGCCCCTAATTCCAATGGAGTATGATCCATATCTTATTGAAATGGTTCCCTATAGAGGCTATATACCTCATTTCCAACCAAACCTTAGTTATTGGAGTTATAAACTAGCTTGGCAAAACAAAACTGGTGCACCAGTTTTTTGGGATATGACCAAATACTCCCAAACATACTAAACGCCACTCAGAACCAAGCCTCGGCCGTTACGCCAGGGGTCTCTGTCATTTCAGCCCCAGCCATGCCATCTCCTTGCCGTGGTTCTGGCAGCTGCAGAAGACTTGTCCTATGACCTGTGGCATGTGCGCAGCGGCTGCACCCAGGTAGCGCCGGTAGCGCCATGAGAGATATGATCAGAATCACAGTTGTGGAATGTTTATATCTCCATTTTTTTCAGACTCATAGAAATCTCGAATCATCTCAAATGTCATACATCTCCACTTATGTGCTTTTAATTGACAAGAAGAACGAGGAAATTCCCATTGCCCGGTGAGATTGCTGGAGTGAAAAAGGGTCAAGGCGCAACAAAGAGTGCGCAGCGTGCAGCGTCGTGGATGCTGTGCTTAGAAAAGGTTCGATTGAAAAAAATACCCCGTTGGGTTATTTGGACAGACCATACTACCTGGTTTAATGGGGGTTCTTATAACCCATAGTAGGGAAACCTATCAACCAACTAGCATAATGAGATGGGATAGGGGTATTTGTCATGGCTCATGTCACTGTTGGAGTCTGGGGCAGGGTTTGCGCGAGGAGCGCCTTCTTTCAGGCTAAGGTTTAGGAGCTTTTCCACCCTTTGAGACCAACAAAAAACGGGATGAAGGTGTGAGTGAACAATATAAACATATACAATATAACTATATACTACAATGCATCTGAAATAGACTATTGGAGTTCAAAGCGACGTGTCTGCCTTTTGTGCTTCACTGGTTGATTTTCCTGCAGGAAATATCAACTCACCATTCCCCAGCCAAAATCTAATCATGCTATACATAGATAGCTGCGATTCAGATGCGAGAACTAAGGACCTTCGCAACTTTTCCAACGCATGGCTAAGACGGTTTGTTTTGCACATTACCTAGATCCGGCATAAGCGTGGGCTTCTGTTTTGATCTGCTGCCACCACCCTCCAAGCACGATGACAGCGACGAAGCATGGACCATGACGTCACCTGGATGGAGACATCTTCAAATGGCTCTAGGAAAACACAACCGCAAACTTGGCCACTGGCATGAATCTTCAGATTTTCGCCATCGCTGAAACTAGGTCCTTCAGCCATCGCGCGTCTTCGCTTAAAGCCCAACCGTGGCTTTGCTGTCCTGGTTCCGTGCTGATTAGAGGAGCTGTTCTCGGGGGACTGGGAAGCTGGGATCTGAAGATATTTGAACTATGGTCATGTTGCGGTTCCCGAAGTGAAGAGCAGCATCACTCTGATATTTTTTTGTGTGCCTTCACCTGGGATGGATATCCAACTCAGAATTCTGTGTCTTTTTCTGTAGCATTTCTATTCCAGCAATTGGGGAATTCCTTGGGAATTCCTGAGCAAATCCTGCTGCTATGGCCTCAATTTTCTACACATCAAGATGTATTGGGCATTTCCCAGTGGCAGAAATCTGTGGAACTCACGGAACTTTGGGATATGAGAATTTTCTCAGGATCTAATGGGATATCATGTGGATATAGTGGGACAACCATGGGAGAACAATGGGATCATCATATCAACTGAATTGATTCCTTAATTTCCTTAGAACCTGTTCCAGCTTGTTGAATTCATCTTTGGTAAGAACATTCCGGTCCTCACATCTTCTGGACCCGGCGATCGGACTCCGAACTCAGGGTTTCTCACATGTTTCTCTATTTTTGGGGGCGGAAAAGCGGGCACGCCTTTGCAAGAGGTGGCTTAAGCAGACGTACGCCGGCATTATAATGATCTAAATTCTAAACATCATAATGATATAGCTGTAATGATCTAAATTATAATGATCGGTGGATACCGAGGGGTCTGGTTTTTGTCATTTTGTTGTCAACATTGTCACTATCGAATTCTTGAGGTTGCTCAATTTCGACCCATTCCACTGGCGGCTAGTGTTTTTTTCATTTTGAAAGAACGTACTGTCATCTTATTAGGCAGAGAGATCGCACATAGTTGATCAAATATTCCATACCATTCCATACCCATAAATCCGAATGATGTATTTTGCCCTTCTTCTTTTAGGCATGCTGTGACTTTCAGGGATAAGGAGCCAAATTAGTCTATATATATTTTCTTGTCTACCTACATCTCTACACGCCACCCGTAGTCTGGTACACACACACACATACATGCATATATATATATATACATATATATGTATATATATATATACATACAAGCCCAGACGATAAAACATCCGGATATCATCCCGGACATCTATTAGCTATATCTATATCTACATGACATATCTACATGTATACAATCTGTGTATAAGCATTAGGTGTCAACAAAAAACCATGTTTTGGTGGCCTCCAGGTCCAATGCCACAAGTGATGAATGACATTACCAACCTTTGTGGAGGCGGGGATAACACGTTGGCCACGACGAAGCGCTGGGGTCGAGTTTGCTTCGGTGAATGGGTTGAATGGGTTAGCAACTTGGAGACCGAAGCCTGCCAAATCGCTTACCCATTGACACCCTCTCAGACTCATTCATCTGGTAGGGGGAAATCCTCATTCTTCAATAGGAAGTCAGCTATGCATGCTGGACGTTCCATTATAGGCAGGCCACTGCAGCAATTTGCACCCCCGGAGACTGAGCAATGTGCCTTAGAAAATATACTGTACCATTGTAACCTTCGAATATTCCAAGCTTACTGTTTCTAATTTGAATTTCCAAGTGATTCCATTTCTTCGGATTTTTTAAAACTATACTAGTTGCAGTATGCCCAGCTATTTCCCAGCAGTTTCCTTTGATTATTACAGGGTGTCCCAGAGTTAGCTGAGTTAGCATATAACTCTAATAGCTTTAGGTTTTTTTTTGGGAGTTTTATCCAAAGTCAACGGGGGTTTTGTCAGTTTTGTCAGCCAACTTATTTCACTGGGGGGGGTACTATCCTGATTGTTGATCCTTGGAGGCCTTTCACCATTGACGAAGTGGGATGGTCCTCCTTATAACAGGCAGATCATTTGTAAATGGCTGGATTTTTTCTTATGTTGAGTAACCAGAGGGTATCATCCCCATTCTTATGGCTTAAATTTCATTGAATCCCACTAATTGTCATTAAATCTCATGAATTTCCATTAAATCCCATGATTTTGATTAAATCCGTTAAATCCCATTAAATCCCATTAAATCCAACATGTTTCCGTGGAAACTCACCGTGGAAGGCGTGGAGAGTCATTGCGAAAAGCAAAAGGTGACCCACACCGGACTCGGCGGCAAAGAGAACCAGGCGCCGTGGCGGAACTTGGAGGTACTGTAGTAAGGGGGGGGTCATGGGGTTATAGCCATCATGGGAGTACAATGCGTAATACAAGTAATATCTCTATCTCTGTCTCTATCTCTATCTCTATCTCTGTCTATCTGTCTATCCATCTAATCCAATCTAATCTAATCCAATCCAATCTAATCCAATCCAATCTAATCCAATCTAATCTAAACCTACCTATCTACCTATCTACCTATCTACCTATCTACCTATCTACCTATCTACCTATCTACCTATCTACCTATCTACCTATCTACCTATCTACCTATCTACTTATCTATCCAATCCAATCCAATCTAATCCAATCAAATTTAATCTTATCTTATCTATCTAATCTATCTATCTGTCGGTCTGTCTATCATTCTATCTGTCTATCATTCTATCTGTCTATCTATCTAATCCAATCCAATCTAATCTAATCTGTCGAATCTATCTAATCTATCTAATCTATCTAATCTATCTAATCTATCTATCCTATCTAATCTATCTAATCTATCTAATCTATCTATCCTATCTAATCTATCTAACCTATCTAATCTATCACTCTATCTGTCTATCTAGCTATCTAATCTAATCTAATCTTATCCTATCCTATCCTATCCTATCCTATCATATCTATCGATCTATCTATCTGTACAAATACACCATTGTCATATTACAGTGTTTGAGGTGCTATAAATTCATAGAACACATCCCCGTGTATCGTAAATTCTGTCTGTAAATGTGAAATTGGGTTTGTGATGTGGGTACAGTGGGACTAGATGACTTGGGGTCGTTTTCAAAATCTCACAGGTTAGTTTTTTCTCTTGCCATGATTGATGGAGGACACTGGTTTGGGTATGTCCCCAAACCTGCGCCCACATATGGCCACATTCACTCACACAGAAAACTTGTCTATTTCAACATTATCATCTTAAAAAGATGGGATTTTATTGCGGTTTGGAGGGGCACAAACAATAATAATCCCCCGGCCGCAACACCACGAGACTTCGATGTCTGAGGAGCCGCCAAGCTTGACCGGCAAAGGCAGCTGGATGGGGTGCTCCAAAAAACAACAACATGGCCACGTTGCTATCCAAAAAAATCGTTGGTATCCAGAGAAAATGCCATGATTTGTCCGGAACAATGACGCCATCGTGGGCGGCGAATGGTTGAAACAAGCGAATGGTCAATCTTGGGTGTCGGTCTTGGATGGTGGCTGTACTGGATGTTATTTTGAGTCTCTTGCTGTGGGGATATAACATGACGACCTAAGATTCGCCATGACACTTTCCACCATGGGTTTTCCCATAGTTTCGTTTGACCATAGGAATTTGCTGCTATTCTTAACAGGGTAACCTGTTGAGTTTTCCATGTTGTATAATACAAAATTTCAATCTTGTATGGTTATAGCATGTTATAGCCCCCCAAAAACCCAAGGTGCGATGCCGGAGAATCCATCCCATGTGCAGGCGCTTTCTGTCCAGTAAAGGCGACCAAGCCTCGTGAGGCTCAGGCGCCGCAAAGTTCTCTTTGATCTCTGGGGATAAAAACAGGGATGTTATCATATCAATGGGAGATCTTCAGGATCCAATTGATGGAGGTACGTTAGTACTATATTTCTGGCCATATTTTGCTGGGATATTTCCTTACGCCGGACATACGCCGGACATTTTTCGGCCTTATATATGGAATCGGTACCTTCAATTTAGGTTCCTGAAATGGCCATTGATCATACGGTGGATGGTTGCGAAATCCGAATCACCAGTTGATAGATGGTTTATCCCATGTATAAGGTTTCAACCATCCAAGGTGGTGCAGGATTTCGCAACCATCCACAGTATCATATCTAAAGGATGTAGTGGATTCTGACCGGATCATATATATCATAGATATTTTTGGGCTGAGGTAAACACTTGAGGTTGTAGTGGTGAGTATAGATATATCCAGGAAATATGAGGATTCCTCTGGAAATGCAATGGGACGTACTCGGTGTAATGGTGATGTACTGGATGTGCATAGTTCTGGAATCTACATGAAAGAACTTCTAGTAGGGACATTGCTGACAATCTGGGATAATTATTGAGATAGTAATGATGACTTGGGACAGTGTCAAGACCCTGCAGAACTTTCAGCTAAAACGGGACGCGACCTGACCGCGACATCGTAAACGATGGTTTGAATAAGGAACCAACTCAAATCATCTTATATCAGCTTGGTAAATTTCTACAATTCGGCCAGAAAAGAGTCAGGAAAGCGGTGATGGCTGGTGTGTTAAACCATTTCCAAGTGATATTAACCCAATACTTCTATGTTGATATTTCGGGAAGTGGCAATTTTGTTGTTTCTCAACCCATGTCGGATTTATGGTTTCAAATTTCTTCGCATTCAACCCCATGATGATAACCATCGACCAAACCATAATTCTCAGAAGGTTTGAAACCACAAACCAATCAGACATTGTTCATCTATGAAAAATTGATGGTTACTGGTTGGTGAATAATGTACACCCATCATTAGATGAACCAGATGAACCATCATTTTTTGATTTGTTGGTGAATACAGTATACAGTATACCCATCAAAAAATGCTCGTCATGTCCCTGTGATAAAACCTGTGTTTGGCTACCCCCATATCATGGGTTGAAGCCACCAATGAGGCTAAGAAAAAGTTACACCCCCCTCAAAAGCAGGGATGTAGTGGGATATATAAATATATCGGATACCCTCTGGTAAACTAACTTGACTATGGAAAATCACTGTTTTCAATAGGTAAATCAATATTTATTAGATGGCAATTTTCCATAGCTTTTTGTTCCCCAAACAGTGTGTCCACACTGAGGGGTTCTTACGGTAAGAGTAAAGGCCGGTGCTTGATCTCACTCTGGGCGGCGACATTTTCCCAGTAAATTTCCGTATAAAGTGGCTCTTGTGAAATCTTGACATGGGTTTCGACTGCGCAGGCACGCACAAAGTCTGCGGCGCGGTTTTGGCCTGCGGCATTTTACCTGTAAATTTCCCTATAAAGTGGGTCTTGTGAAATCTTGACATGTGTTTCGACTGCGCACGCACGCACAAAGTCTGCGGCGCGGTTTTGATCTGCGGCATATTACTCGTACCTGTAAATTTCCTTATAAAGTGGGTCTTGTGAAATCTTGACATGCGTTTCAACTGCGCAGGCTCACACAAAGTGTGCGGCGTGGTTTTGGCCTGCGGCATTTTACCTTTAAATTTCCCTATAAAGTGGGTCTTGTGAAATCTTGACATGTGTTTCGACTGCGCACGCACGCACAAAGTCTGCGGCGAGGTTTTGATCTGTGGCATATTACTCGTACCTGTAAATTTCCTTATAAAGTGGGTCTTGTGAAATCTTGACATGCGTTTCAACTGCGCAGGCTTGCACAAAGTCTGCGGCGTGGTTTTGATCTGCGGCATTTTACCTGTAAATGAAATCTTGACATGCGTTTCGACTGTGCAGGCTAGCACGAAGTGTGCGGCGCGGTTTTGGTCTGTGGCATTTTATCCGTAAATTCCGTATAAAGTGGCTCTTGTGAAATCTTGACATGCGTTTCGACTGCGCAGGCTCGCACAAAGTGTGGGTTGCGGCTCTGGGCCCCGGCATTTTTCCTGTGAATTTCTGTAAAAAGTGGCTCTTGTGACATGTTGATTTGCATTTCGACTGCGCAGGCTCGCACAAAGTGTGCTTCCCGGTCTTGGGATCGGTCTTCCTCCTCA
Source organism: Cladocopium goreaui (assembly GCA_947184155.2). Classification (NCBI taxonomy): domain Eukaryota; class Dinophyceae; order Suessiales; family Symbiodiniaceae; genus Cladocopium; species Cladocopium goreaui. The sequence continues at coordinate 1,668,799 of CAMXCT020006622.1, read as the reverse complement.
ACATTATCATCTTCCTCCTCAACATCAGCATCATCATCTTCCTCTCCCTTGACACCATCATCCTCAACATCATCATCCTCCACCTCATCTTCCGCAACATCATGATCATCCACCTCATCTTCTGCAACATTCTCAACATCATCATCTTCCTCCTTCTCTACATCATAATCCTCCACCTTTTCACCCTCCACTTCATCTTCCGCATTGTCATCCTTATCATCATCACCATCATCACCTTCATCATCATCATCATCATCATCATCATCACCATCATCACCATCATCATCATTATCATCATCACCATCATCATCATCATCACCATCATCCTCATCATCACCATCATCATCATCATCATCATCATGAACATCACCATCAACATTATAATACATTATCCTTTTATTCCCCCCCACACTGTTTGGGGTTTCTTGCCGGGATAATATGTTTACCAGAGGGTATATTCCATGTTAATAACCACGAATGGTTTTTTTGGAAACATCTAAGCACTCAGCTTTTCTGGCGACCAGATCTGGGATATGATCTACAACGTGACTCACGACCTGGTGCGCTGCTGGGTCTGGTCGCCTTGGATTTGGGCGGCGAGAGAACACTGGAATGATGGGAATTGGGAGGAAAAGAAAACTTGCAAATTCACCAGTCACCAACGACTAGGTTCAAACGGCTACAAACTACCCCTCAAAACTGGCATGGAATCGGCTCAGGGCTGCTCTCAGATTTGATCTGTCAAGTCTCCAACTGGGGCAAAAATCTCAGAAATCACTCGGAAAAATCACGGCTGCCAGTTTTTCCCAGAATTAAATATATATATATATCGATCCCATGAATCAGGGTTCATATATGAGTTAAACAACCAGTTTATGGTCCCAGTAATATGTGGAGGTTTTCTAAAATAGGGGTACACACCCCAAATCATCCAGGTCATGGATGACCATAACTTAGTATTGAAACAACCATGGTGACTTGGGGATCCCCCATGACTTAAGAACCCGCCCATATGTGTATATATGTAGATGTAGATGTGCATGTGTATATATATATATTTCTCCCTCTCTCTCTCTCTCTCTATATATATATATATCCATGTACATGTCATTAGAACCCCCATGTTATATAAATCCCATTAAAACCCATCAATCCCCATGTGTTCACCCCGCCAAGGCCATGAATCGTGGTGATGGTGCAGGTGAGGTCACGCCTTGGATGCACAACTCCGTGGCGTTGCTTGGACTTTTCATGGAGAAAAAATGGGCCATGGGTCAAGTTACCTGTAATTATATATTGGGTAACCATATATTGATGGATGTTGATATATAGGTCAGATTATGTAAAATTACCATATGTTGGGGAAGATTAGGGTACCATAAGGCGTACTTATTTGGGGTATGTTATACATATATGATAGGTGAACCATCTGTTTTGGGTAAGGTACCAGGGTTTTGACTCATAGCCAAATGGTGATCTACAGAAGTGGGGATTCAACTTGATGCGGCAATTATGGGTGATGAAATCCAAAATTACATACCATTTGCGGCTGTTTTTTTTTTCGAAGAACATATGGGTGATTCAACTTCATTCGACCAGACATTAGGGGTTTAACAGGATTTAACCATTTCAAGCGGTGGGTTTCTTAACTCATAATCCCAAGTTATCCAACTTTTTAACCTGTTCGAAAAAAGGGGTTTGCCCAGGCGCGCACGCTTGGATGGCTGGCTCCCATAGATTTGATCTAAACACTTCATTTTGGCCCATGAACTAGCTGCATGTTTGGGAAAACCTTTGATGTTTTGAGAATACCAAACATGAATATCATAGAATTGGATGGGAACATTTACAGAAAACCCATTTTTTTGCTGTTAAAAACCGATGGGTTTCCGGTGTAGATTTTCCCCAACAAACCAATCCATTGAGAAATAACAATTCTTCGGCGTATCTTCCCTGCGTCACGGCCTCGCCTCAGGAAGTTTGGAAATTTCGGGCCACGCGTGCAACAAGCTCTGTTGGTTGGCCTGGATGCGGTAGCAATGCCGTTGGTTGATGGTTAGTTGGGATCAAAAACTAGCTATATCTACCTGGCTATATTGGTGATTATTGGTGATTATATGATTATAATTTATTATAAACATCCAATAGAGGAATCCCTGTCATAATGGCTTGACTTTGGAAAATGAGGGAAAAGTGATGATTAGTTCGGGGATCAAAAACTAACCATTTTCTTTTGGGAAGAGCAAAATCCAATAGGGGAATCCCGTTCTTAACCAACTGGTATAAAAGGACGAACGACACTGGGTAAGACTGGATGTGGGGATAAAGATCATCAAACATCCAGAACTACCAACTATTTTGCTTTGCCAGTGCAAGATTGGATAGACCCAGCTATACATGAGTCATTAATGTGGTAAACTTGGTAAACACAATGATAAACTTACATTTTTTTAAAACCAGCCATTACCGGCCATAAAAATGGTGATTTGATGGATGCTTTATGGCATTGGCCCACATCATCCGCTTACGATTGGGTCCCGCAGGTTACATGGACCACCGGATCTTCCTCCTCCACCACCACCTCCGGTGGGCATTTGGGTGCCTTGGCTGTGAGACAATTCGCTATGGCCTGGGTGCCTTGGCGAGTCATGACAGTGATGGACAATTGGATGCTATCGATTCCATAGATTGCTTAGCACTTGATGGTTTTTACTATGGTTTTTTACAATCTCCCCCTCCCCCAGTCATCACCATAAATTTATGTGGTATATATATATATACATATATATATGTATAAACCATTAAGCCATTTGCCTGTGGACATGCACCCGCTACATTAATGGAGCCATAGGCGACCATCCTCCCTAGCAATTTTCTTGGAGACCATGCATCAGTTTCAGTCTCTCTCTATGCTGGGATGTAAACATCCCACTTTATACCTGGTACGGACAAACATGAACTGGTTGGTGGTTTCAAACACTTGGATGATTTTCCATTTCATACAAGGGATAATCCTTCCCATTGACGAACTCATATTTTCAAGATGGTTAAAACCACCAACCAGTGAAAAACAATACATGTGTCCATGCAAGTCCAGAGAGACAGGTTGCCACCTTCTGCAACCACACGGACCATATTTGTTTGCTTTTTAAGTGAATTACAGCTCCATTCTTTTTAATTTTGCTGGGTAAATCGGAAAAAGGATGAAAAGGGTTGGTTAAACTCATCTATTTTGTGAGTCAAATCCTTCTTGTGAATTCAGATTCCCATTTTGATGCCCCCAAATTCCACATGGGTTTGATTGAATATAGGCTATCCCAAACCCAATGGCTAATCGGCTAATCATCATTTTCCGTATGACCATTTGGCCCCATTTTCAGACAAACACAACTACCCGAATATGATATTTGTTGTTGGCAGTTTAAGTTTTATATCCATTGATTCACACGAATTCGCATAAACTTGCAATTACTTTCATATTTTGATTCCAAAAGATTATAAACCAGCTTAATTATAATATAATAATAAGCAAATGTAGCTTTCGATAACTTACAAATAAATACATAATCGATTCCAAATGATTCTGATTTTCCCTGAGATTCCCATGATATTCCGAGAAACATAGGCTGTTGGGGTCTCTGCCCAGCTTTGCTGTTGGGGATACCACCTCAACAGTGTTCTAAACCCCTGCTGGTTGGTGATCATATGGGGTTATACTGTTCTACTATCCAATACACACACACATATATATATGTATATGTATATATATAATCATATGTATATATATATAATCATATATATATATAAGCATACATACATATATATATATATGTAGTCATATATATATAAGCATATATATATATGTAATATAATCAAATATATTTACATATATATATACAATCACGTGTATATATCTATATTTAATCATTCGTATATAAATATATAATCATATATATATATAATCATATATACATATAATCATATATATATATAATCATATATGTATATATATAATCATATATTTATATAATCATATATATATTTATATAATCATATATATATTTATATAATCATATATATATATTTATATAATCATATATATATATAATCATATATATATATACAACCACGTATATATTTATTTAATCATATATATATAATCATATATATATATAATCACATATATATATATATAATCATTTATATATATAATCATATATATATAGATAATCATATATATATATAATCATATATTTATATATAATCATATATAAATAATCATATGTATATAATCATATATATAACATCATATATATATAATCACACACACACATATATATATATATGTATAATCATATATATATATGTAATCACATATATATATTTATATACACGTAATCAAATATATATATATATATATATAATCATGTATAAATATATATACACATTGGGGATGATCATGTGAGTCCCCATGCTATCCAAAAAAACTTGTTTTTTTTCCACCCTGCAACTGGATGTCCTCCACCTTGCGGAGGCCGTTGAGATGCACTTCCCCAGCGAGGCGCGGATGGTCGCTTTTCAGCCGTCGAAACCGCCATTTTTCATGGCTAAAACCATCATAAAGTGGGAAAAGATACCCTCTGGTAAACGTTTACATAACTATGAAAAATCACAATTTTTAATGGGTAAATCAACTATCAATGGGCATTTTCAAAAGCTTTTTGTATGTTTACCAGAGGGTACATAAAACATAGGGGATTGATCTAAATAGAAGTTGTAGTCTTTTCATGAAAAACATAGAAAACATAGGGGGGGTTTATAAGTGTTTGGAAAATGATGGAGTTTCCATGGAGTTTATGACATGGACTCTAAAATGGAACCATAAACTGCGTTTTCTATTGGAAACACATACGTTTATGGATAAGGCAACTCTTGAACACCAAGAACCACAGATTCACCGGCCAAATTCATGAACACCATCTCTGCGGGATGAGCATTGGACATCAATAAAACCGAGCGCACGAGCTGTGCTGTGAAAACCTGGGCTTTCCTCTGGTTATGACTAACATAGCCATGGTATAGATGGCCCGTAGAAATAGATGGTTTACCTATTAATAGCATGGAGATTTTCCATGGCAAACTGTTAGTCATAACCAGATGGTGTATAGATGATATTTAATGACCTCAAGAATTTGGACAAAGCTTGATGAAGGTGTTTGGAATCTACGACCGATTGCGGATTCCCCAAAAGTCGATGAGAGATGCATAACAGCACCCCGGCTTCGCCGGGGATTGTGATGGATCAAACCTTGTTTGGACTATAAAACTCCTGCAAGACGGGATTCGAAGAGGACTGATGATATCTCCAGTTAGTCGCATACTTACAATGTATATATATATATAGATATACTGTACAACACTGTAAGTGTATTAATCATGAATCCAAGATACATGACCATATATATATATATGTATATATATATATACGTACATATGTGTACGTGTTTATACATCATATGTATACGTATACATCATATGCATACATTGTGCATGCATTATGTATACAGTATGTATACATCATATGTGCACATATGTGTATATACATTATTTATATAGTATTATATAATCATATGTATACATGATGATATAATGATATGTGTATATAACTAGATAATTATGTGTATATATATATAATATTTGTGTAATTCATATATTCTGTTGAGAAGCAGCTAAGTACAATATGACATATGTATCTCTATCTCTCTCTCTATATATATATATACACATAATATTATTTAATCATACATGTATATATATATATATGTATGGTACCTTCCTGAAAAAGTCTATCTCACAGCTGGTGCACATGTCCCCTGTCATCTGTGCATAACTGAAAAAGGTTGACTTTTGAGAGGGGGGTAGCTCTACCAAATTTGACTGAATTTAGTTAAAGTACATGTGAAGTAGGTAAAGGACAAACTGCATACATTGAAAAAACTGAAAAACTGAAAAACTAAAAATTGAATTATTTTAGGAGATCTCAGCGGTAACCCCCCTCCATGTCTGTGAGAAATTCAGTTTTTCAGTTTTTCAGTTTTGGTTCAATTGGACTCGCCACAACCTTTCTGGCTGCATGTGCTGCCATTTAGCTCCCAACTTCTTCATTAAACTCTTCATTCCGGTGCTGTCTCTCCATCATGGTCCTGCGCCGCAAGTTGCGTAGCACAGTTCGCAAAGTGTGGAAGAAGCCGGGCCTCCTGAAGGGAACCGGCTCCATATCGCGAACCCCTGCTATCAAGTCGCTTGGACGAAAGCATCTGCAGCAAACCCTCTCCTGCGAATCATTTCCACTACAAGGGGTCCAGTCTGCCAACATCTGAGGTTTGAAATGGAGTCAGTGCAGCCTCTGTCTGAAGCCGACTCAAACGAGTAGCTCGGCACGGAGAACTCCTCACACAATAGCTTCCTTGATCACTAACTCCTTTCCTTATGTTGTGGAACCCTGCGCCAGCCGAGGTATGAAGATGATTGCTGGGAGCTTCTTGTTTGCAATTTTGCCCCGTACTTCACTTGCTCCAGATGCATGTTGTTCAGCTGTCACTCACTTGTCGTTGGTACTGGGGTCCTTCGGGCCTGCGGTGCTCAGGTCTGCGTGGTGCTTTCCTGTGGTGGCCAACCGGGCACCTGGCACTCCAGCGGGTACCCCCTCCTATGTCTCCACGTACACCGCCTGGACCTCCACCGAGTACTCCCTCTGATGTGCTTTTTATGGTACCAATGACCCCACCGGAGTTGTTAGATCACTTGCTTCCACCTGGCACGCCAGTAGGTGTCGTTTTGCAGCTGCACGCTTTGAAACCCTCTTGTCCTGAGCCGCTTGAACCCTTCATTGACCGTCCCTCGTGCCCCAGGCCCTGGACCCATCACCAAACACGATTGGACCCCGCTTGGAAAGAAGTGGCTAGCCAATCGCAGAGTGATCTTCCACACAGACTCGGCGAGAGCCTACAAGCTCAAATTGCCGAATGTGGTCCATGACTCGGTAGTCCACCAAAAAAACGCGTCAAACAAAATGGGAAGTGGCAATGGACCAAGCCGTCCTTCGTGAAGATGAAGCCTCACAAGCTCCCTGGTGGCAAGCGCCTCAAAGTCAAGTGCGGAACGCACATTGATAGGTGTTGGACATTTATTAAGGAGCGTCTGAAGAAGGGCGCACATGTCCAAGCCGGCTCCATGACTTTGAATCGGAACATTTGTTCTGCCCAATACAAGTATTGGCATCGTGGGGACGACATGTGGGCCTGTACAGGGGAGCTAGTCTCTTCCTACATGTCCGAAATCATCGCCTAAGCCTAAGCTTTGTCAGTCATCAGAAAAAGATTCGTCTGGTTTGCTCATGCTGATGCTTCCGTTTTCTTCCATCAATGCATCTCACCTAAGAATTCCTGCATTCTGTTGCATTTCAGAACCCTCAACATTCATCTCCTCTCTTGCAACTGGACTTTCTGGCTTGCTCTTTCCTCTCTTCACAGCTGGTGCGCATGTTCCCTGTGATCTGTGCATAGCTAAAAAAGGTCGACTTTTGAGGGGGTAGCATATACATATATATATACATATAATTATATATATAATTATATATATATAATTATATATATATAATTATATATATATATACACACATATATATATATTTATATTATAGAGATATAGATGTAGATGTGCTGTGTGTATCATGTTTGCGTGATGTATGCTGGATCTCCATTTGCGACTGTCCAGAACTGGACGGATGATGGGCCGAACAAGGAGATCAAGGAGATCTGCGGACTCATGGCAATTGGGGGCTGCTAGACAGCCCTATTGATGTTCGCATGGGATGTCCAGTTGCGCTAGAGTAAACCAAAGTAGATGTGGAAAACCCAGAGTTTTCAAAGGAACATGATGTACAAATGGTGGGTTTTCGACATATGTCAGTTTACAGGAGGTTTTTTTTGGTTTTCACTCCCAAAAAGGATCAAAAGGGTAGCAAAGGTTGCATAAATTCACCCCCAAAAGTAGTCAACTTTTACTTTTCCACGTTTTTACAAACAGACAAAACCTTGCAGGCGTGTCACAACATCCATTTTTTTGGGGTTGCTATATGGTGTGGCAAGATGTTGGAAACATGTTGTCACCACATCGTAATATTTTTGTTGGATGGGGTCTATTAAATCCCATTGAATGCCAGTAAGTCCCATTAAGTCCCATTGCAGTAAATCCCAATAAACCCATATATGTATATATATGTATATGTATAATATATATATATGTATATATATATATATATATGAATCCCCATAAAAAGTGGGACTCCCAAAAGGCTGGGAGATTTCTCAGCGAATGCAGGACTTGACATCTGACACCTTGTTGCTAGGTCCTTGTGGGGCCTCCAAGTCTCGGTGGCACGGTGGTGATTTCAGTAGTACATCAGTAGTATCAACACTTCTGCCCATGTTTGGCCCCAAAGTTTATTCAGTTTACTTTTTTTTCCATGGTTTTTCTCCTTGTACTTCTTGTAATAACTACTTGGCCAATGTAATCCGTAAAATTACTGTTTCCAAATAGGGATCTCTTTCCCTGTTCGGGATGACACTTTGAATCCACCGTTGGCAATTGTGGTCGCTATGGTTGGTTTTCATGTTGCTTGGTATCGCCATTTTGGTTCGTGTTATATCACGACGTTATTTCCCCGGGGGGCTTGGTTTATCGGGTTACGAAGCTGCTTGGTTTATCGGAATTGTGAGCTGACTCAGTGGGAATCCCTGTTAGCAAATCAGTATTTTTAGGGCATCATATCTGGGGGTTGCGGGTTCTGAACAATCATACACATGTTGATATAATTGATAAACATCCAGTTTGTGATTATTTTTGGGGTCACCCTGAGGAGTAAACCAAGAGTTTAAGAACCTGAACATCACAATCAAACTAATAGGGATTTATCATTGGGGTCATTGATATGCAATGTGTTGTTTTAATTGATAAATCATCTTAACCCGCTGCAAATGTTAACACACTGGTGATCAATCCCATCCCACATAATCCCAGCAACCCATTCAGCAACCCTACGTTTAGCACGCAGCAGTAAGTATTAAATATTATCCAATTAGGCCCCATGAATTTCCAATTCCCATCTGGTAAACGTTTACATAACTATGGAAAATCACCATTCTTAATGGGAAAACTCACTATAAATGGTCAATTTTCAATAGCTATGTTAAATTACCAGAGGGTAAATCCCAATTTCTTGTTGCTTGATGGGGTCCCCACCATCACCTCCAAAGAATCCAATCTCTTGGACTAAGGTCACGAGCAGATGGAACAGCTTAGGCCCAATGCAGAGGAGCGCTGAGACGGGTTTTTTGGCACTTTGGGTGTGTGAAAAGAAATAGTATAGATGGCCCATTTATAGATGGTTTACCTATCAAAAATGGTGATTTTCCATGGCTATGTCAAATAAACAGATAATTTTTAGGAAACTCCCAGAAATCATGCGAATTTCATGGGAATTCGTGGGAGATATTACTTCAATTTGTTTAACATGATGACATTTGCACGTTTGGGGTCTGAACATTGGGTATACCATATGTGGTCATTTTCAGTGGAAAAATCAACCAATGGGTTTTGGGGACATTTTGCGATACACATCCAGAAAAAATCGATAGGTTTGAATCTTTTTCTCTTCCAACCCCCCAGGTGGAGGAGCAAAACTCAGAGAAATGGTGAAGAATCCTGGCAAAAAAGGCACCATAGAAAGGTTGGATGTGGTACAAGGTGGGGCTTGCGTTAGCTTTCCGATTGCTAACTTGGTTTTTAACTACAATAACTAGGGTCTATCTATTAAGGGATATATCATCTACAATGAGGTAGGGATACCAACGAACAAACATCACTGGCCGCAGTTTGTAGGATCAATTGATGTATTTTTCCATTTGCCTGGCAATGTCACAGGACATTGATGAGTGCCTGACTCCGGAAGAAAGGCAAAATTCTCTTCTGTGGATTTCTCAGGCTGACTCCGGGTGCGATGACTCGTTGTTGCCGAGTGCTGGGGTACTTCATGGTTTGCCCATGGTGGAGGCAGAAACCATGGGGATTTGGCCGTAGGGGATCCGGTACCCGACCGTTGCCAGGTATGCACCTTGCACAATTTGGATGACTGCGTTTTCCAAGAATGTGTGATGCTCTTCGACCGCTACGTTGCAGCCTCCCAGGCCGGCCGTAATATCTGGACCGGACATGATCTTCTTCGGAGATATACACTACATCTAATAGCATCAATGATAAGCATCCATGATATTCATCCATGATATAGTGATATATCATCGATCTAACATATCTAACATCATTCTAACTGGTTGAAAAACAGGTAACTTTTGTCAAGTAAGGAGTGAGTCCAGGATCAATGCTTCACCTTGGAGCCTTGGATGCCGATGCAGGACAGGACCTTGTTGGACGATGACCAGTGCAAGTACGTTGCAATCTTCAACATTGCTCGTAAGGCGCCATGGGGTGAGGGCGATGGGGTGAGGACCATTGATTATGGGAGGTGCAGGAAATCAGGGGAAGATGTGAGAGATGGATGGGAGATCTCAGACGATGTCACATTTTCAAGACTATGATATTTCATTTTTTGGGTATATTTTTTGTGTGTCTTAAAATTGGGACATGTTTTTTGTGTGTCTTCATTTTTTGGAACTTAGGCTCCAATTCATGGCATTTCCAGAGGGACGTGATGACAATTGAATGGATTTTTTGGTACCCGATGGTACCACAGAAACCCGAGGGACAATGCTGGCATCGGTCAAAAGTACAGATGCTATTGTGATGGACAAAAAACTCAGTGGGGGGGAAGGATTACACAACTACGACCCATCCCATGTCAATGTTGCAAGTGGATGCAAGTGGCACAGTGTTTCTAAACATCAAGTCCATGCAAGTCCAAGAATTCTGAACCGACGTAAACTCATGGTGATTTCATTATATTCCCAGAATAGGATTTATAAAGAGCCATAATTTTAATTCCCATTCAGTAATATCATTGTATTACCAGACTTTTTCATTTAATACCATACCCACCAACAGAGTCAAATCAAGGACATCCCTGTTCACTAGAGCTACCAAGCATCATTGCCGCCCATCATTGGCGGCAGCCCGAAAAAGTTGCCAGGCAAAGTTGGCTTAGTTAGTGAAGTCGTAACAACTACGAACATGGACAAATCATGAATAATAATGATATAATTATATATATATAATGTAATATAATATAATATAAAATAATATAGTATGAGATAAGATAATACAATCTAATATAATATTAATACAATACAATATAATATTAATATAGTATAATATAATATAATATAATGTAATATAGTATAATATAATATGATATAATATAATATAGTATAATATAATATAATATAATACAATATTAATATAGTATAGTATAATATAATATAATATATATAATATAACATATTATAATATAACATAATATAATATAATGTAATATAATATAATATAATATAATATATTATATTATAATAGGATATATATATATATACATAATATAATGTATATGTTGTATATATAGTATTATATATGTATATAATATTATATATATGTGGAAATTATATTATATATAATACCATATATATATACATACACATTATATACTACATATTATATATACACACTACATACTACATATACATATGTACATGCAAATATACAGTGTATATGTCAGTCCTGGAGAAATAACCCTTGAGGCTGCTTATTTGCGGGCTTCCGTTTTGATTGCCATTTACTAAGGACGTTTGCTCATCTAGGGTTGACATTCGATCTATAAATGCTTGAATCAACCAGAGAAAGCAAAGAACATAGATGAACCACATAAATACAAAATCGACAAAGCCAATTACATTAACATTTCTGAATCTCGGAAAATCAATGCATGTTTTCGGAGATGGTACCTGAAACAGGTACACAAATTATGGTGACTCACGAAACAATGGGCTGAATCATACAAAATAGATGGTTACCCTCTGGTAATCAAACATCCGCCATTGATAGCTAATTTTCTCATTAAAGATTTAAAGCCTCTATCTTTAGGGATTTCCAATTGCCATGTTTGATTCCCCGAAAAGTTCCACTGCAGGTGGCTGGCGCGGCCGCGGGCAACAACTACTGCCCCGGCAGCCTCGCCAAACGCCTGGGTCCGGGCCGTGGGCCGTTGGGCCCGTTGGGCCCGTTGGGCCCGGCCGACTAGGGAAGGGGGTTCTCCCATCACTAGCGAAAACGAGCTGAATTAGGCTTTCCATGATGGGTTCTACTGTAGAAATCCCTTGTTTAATAAGTGCAGCTAGTGTAAGTTCATTTTTTTTTGATTCACAATTTAGATTTTGGATATCCACATAAAGGATCAAGATCAGATATCCTGTCAGGTGGGGGTTCATATGGTGATATTAGATGGCATTTGTATGGTTTACGCCGCCAAATGAAATCGCTGTATTCCAGGTTTGGATGGTGCATACTTACACTATTAATCATTACATAGATAATACAAAGCTACAGATAGGCTTGTGCAGATAGTTATGGCTTATACAATATAGATAGTATCCCTATATTAGGCATAGCTGCGGTTTATATAGTGGGTAGCTATAGATAGCTTATATAGATATATATATATAATTATAATCATATATATATAATTATATTCATATATATATATAATTAAAATCATATATATATATATGTATATATATATACACACTATCCATGCAGTTTGTGTGGTTTTCGAGCCGCTCCAAATCAACGCTCAGGTCCTGAGAAGTTCTCCCAAATACTGGCTGCGGAACTGCATATTCTCAAGGTGAGCTGATGGCGAAAGCCAGGGCTTTCGCCAGCGGCTCCGCAGTTGCTGGTTTTCATGTTTTTTGTTTCAAGCATTTCAAAAATTTCAAGCCTAAAAGTGGGATGAGGACTAAGTGACTAAGTGGATCTAATTGGACTTTTCTGTTGAAGTGGTTGAAAGTGGTTGAAACAACCAACTACTGTAGAACCAGAAGTGGGCTTTTTCATGTTCTGGAGCCTCTGTAGAACTTGGTCCATATGGGAATGGGTCAGAATTTAAGACCCAGGGCACCACAGATTGGACGACCTGCAGTGGGTCGGTGCAGCACAGCCAAAAAGCTTCAAGTGGTTGGACGTGGAGCCCCATCCCACACAGTATTTCACCGTCTGCTTTTGTTTGAAGATGGGATAAACAAGTTGTAGCCATTGGGGAAAACAAGGATCAACCATTAGATTTTTTTTTGTTCCCCTATTTTTACATCAATTTTTGAGACCGAGCCATCTTTCTGAATTCCGTTGAGCGCAGGTCTTGGACTACCAGACGGCAGGGCACCAAGGGTGCAGAACATCCGTCGATGAATTCAGCAAGTACCCTCTGGTAAACATACAAAAAGCTATTGAAAATGTCTGATTTACCCATTAAAAATGGTGATTTCCCATAGTTATGTTAGTTTACCAGAGGGTAATCAGCAAGTTTCAACTGCTGCGACTGCTTGGGCCTTCTGATGCCCCACATCGAAAAAATCTCCGAGCCGAGGTGGGTCATTCCGCCTTGGACTTTCTCGAGAGCCTTGTTTTCTCTCTTGAAAGGTGCCGGTGAAATACCGAAAACTCTACTGGACTTCAAACCCAGAACTGGGTGAGGAAAGCAATTACGGGATACAACCATCTTCAAAGGCAAAAACCCATGGGTTTTCGGTCAAACTCTTCCTTTAAATCGGTCCATTGATTCAAACCGAATGGGGCGTTAGATGATTTTGGCATGGAGAAACATGTGTTTGTTTGAACACAGGGTACCCCCAAATTTGATGATATATACATAGAATGCAAAAAATATAAAAATAATGTATCCATTGCATCGCAGATATATCACATATATATATATAAATATATATATATATATATATACATATGTATGTATGTTATGTATGTATGTATGTATGTATGTATGTATGCATGCATGCATGCATGCATGCATGCATGCATGTATGTATGTATGTATGTCACGAAAGCTAGCGTCAGCTAGCTGGAGTCTTCTTGCTTTAGCAAGTATTCCGGGGGCTGCTCAAGGACATCACGTGATTTTTCACGCGAAAGGGGGGACCCCCCCCCACCACCCCACCACCCCCCACCACCACCACCACCAGCATCATCATCATCATCATCATCATCATCATCATTATCGTCATCATCGTCCTCGTCATCGTCATCGTCATCGTCATCGTCATCATCATCGTCATCGTCATCATCATCATCATCACCATCATTCATCATTCATCATTCATCATTCATCATTTATCATTCATCATTCATCATTCATCATTCATCATTCATCATTCATCATTCATCATTCATCATTCATCATTCATCATTCATCATCATCATCATCATCAACATCATCATCATCATCATCATCGTTATTCAATTACATTTTATCATTATTGGCAATTATTGGCATTATCACGAAAGCTAGCGTCAGCTCGCTAGAGTCTTCTTGCTTTAGCAAGTATTCCGGGGCTCCCCAAGGACATCACGTGATTTTTCACGCGAAAGGGCCCCCCCCCCCTGCCGCCTCCCCCATATATATCATTGTTATATAAGTTATATATCATATATCATATATCATTGTTGCATCCTCGTTGGGACGAACAATGCCGCGACACGATGATGACAGTCCCTCCGCAACTCACCTCTTCCCTTCCTTCTTTCTCCTACCCCGCTAGCTTTCGTCATCCACCCCCGGCCTCAAGTATGTATGTATGTATGTATGTAATGTAATGGAATGTAATGTAATGTAATGTAAATGTAATGTGATGTACTGTAATGTAATGTAATGTATGTAATGTATGTAATGTAATGTAATGCAATGTCATGTAATGTAATGTAATGTAATGTAATGTAATGTAATGTAATGTAATGTACGTATGTATGTATGCATGCATGCATGCATGCATGTATGTATGTATGTATGTATGTATGTAATGGAATGTATGTAATGGAATGTATGTAATGGAATGTATGTAATGGAATGTATGTAATGGAATGTATGTAATGGAATGTATGTAATGGAATGAATGAATGAATGAATGAATGAATGAATGTATGTATGTATGTATGTATGTATGTATGTACACATGATATATGTATATATCACATTTTTTGCTAGCAAAAGCTCATGTTTGATGGTGATTTAACTTGGCACAGGCATGGACGGCAAGAGCTCCGCAACGCTGAATCTCCAGTCAGAGGGCCACAGTCCGGCCAGTCCGGTGGTGTCAAGGTGTTTCAAGCATTTCCAGCCATTTAGCGTTTATAACTAGGCTAACAGGGGTTACGGATATTTATAGTGGATATAGATAGATCGATAGATAGATTAGATTAGATTAGATTAGACTAGATTAGATTAGATTAGACCAGACTAGATTAGATTAGATTAGACTAGACTAGATTAGATTAGATAGATCGATTAGATTAGATTAGATTAGATTAGATTAGACTAGATTAGATTAGATAGATTGATTAGATTAGATTAGATTAGATTAGACTAGATTAGATTAGATTAGATTAGATAGATAGATAGATAGATAGATAGGTCTATAGTGTTCTTTGTAGTTATAAGAGGTAACAGAAGCAAGAAACATTCGGCAGGGGGTTCAACAAGACCCCCAGAGGCCCAGAACCCCCTGCCGAAGGATAGATGGTTAATAAGTCCTTTCAAACGTGGTTGTTGATTGTTGATGGTTGGTTTAGACCCTAAAAATAGTCTAGTTTTAATGGAAACTAATCTTCCAACCCCTATCTGCCAGGGTCTATGTTAATTTACCAGAGGGTAATAATAACACCTTCAATATTGTTGTTGGGGGTATCGCCAATGATTTGGTCTAAAATGAGCGGGCCATACATGGGGATGTGAACGGAAAAATTGGGATTTCAAGCAAAAACTGGGGATCACCAGCAATAATCAGCCATCTTGACAGATTGATGGTCTCATATATACTGTAGTTCGTTCCGTTTCATATTTTCCTGGGCTGATGACGTCGTTTTTTGGGCATGCTTCTGAATTCAAGCCGAGACAGCTCATGGCCAGGAAAAGTTCGAGGAATGAGACTTTTAAACACCACCTAGTTTTTTTCCCACCCCAACTCCTCTTTTTCCAACGTTTTTCCCATTTTGAACTATCATGTCCCTATCATTTTCCTCTGCCATAGCATGCCCAACGCCATGTGTTTTTCAAGGGCCATTTATCATCGCACGGGGATTTCCATAGATTTCCAGCTGGATTTCAATGGATTGGTTGGATGATCCCTAAACTTCAAAGGTGTGGGCAAAATTGTGTTTTTTTGGGAACTCACCAAAAAAAGGTCCCCAGTCGGTTCTGAATTTGTCCCATTCGGCCCAGTTGAAGTGCGTGGCCAAATTCCTGTTGCAACTGGCGCTGGGGAATGCGACTCTGCTTCATAGGTGCGCACCATTGGGACCATGCTCGCTTCGGTACGGCGCTGGGGACGGTGGGATAGACCCACAGGCATCGGATGATTCGGATTCCCGGGTGATCTTATTCTGTTGACGTGGAATCTTTTTATTAATATGTAGGATTACATCCGAAAAAATCCAGGGTGATCTAATTCTAACTCAACATCCTGTGTTGTGTGTTTCTTTTTTCGGATGTTCCTTAGATGTTCCTTCTTATGGCGTGGATTAGCATGGCTTTGGTGACCTCTCCGGTGTTTTTTCAGGTATCCCTACGCCATTCTGGCTGCTGGAGCTGTGTACGTGGCCTTGTGGTGCACACAGGCGCTGTTCTCCACGGCTTCCCCCGGGGATGCCGGGCCTGGATGCTCTAACGGTTAGAGTTGAACGGATCCTTGGTCCATGAATCCTGTAAGGAAATGGAAGACTTCCAATGACACCAATCCTTATATCATCTTATATCATCTTATATCCTCATCCCACTTTCCTGCCGCTTTCCTGTCGCTTTCCTGTCGCTTTCCTGCCGCTTTCGTTCCACCTCCTCCTCCTCCTCATCACCATCATCATTATCATCATCGTCATCATCATTCGTCAGTTTCACTTTCTTCTTCTTCCTCCTGTCTTTCTCGTGACTTGTTTGTTCCTACTTATGTTTGGTTTGACGACGGTCGGGGTGAACAGACCCTGACCAGGCCAGCCCAGAACGTTTCCTTGTCCTCATGCAGGATGTGGAGAACTCAGCTGAACTCAGCCAGTGGCTAGTGCAGTTGGGGTATACATAGTCTTGTACAGACCTTGACGGACCATCCCTGGTGAAGGGTCTTGCTGGGGTGAATGCTGATGATTGTATCTTACTTATAGTATTTAACAGATCACAACTCCATAACAAATTATATAGCTAGACAACGCATCTACATCTTGCCTCGTTTGGCCTAAACCACACATATGACGACCGGCAAGGGATCGGGTGACTCCAGGATTATGATATATTCGATTCATACATGTTTTTTTCCGCTAAATATACACCACACAATGACTTTCTGGTGCTTGGCAGGGAATTTTCAGGAATGATCCATAATCACTAGTAATAATCATCCCAGCAACCCCCATTCCCATCCATTCCCTACTAAGCACCCGTAAGATGATATATAATGAACGGAAACTAGTACTGGGATGAGTCAAGATCTTACTCAGCCAACATGTTCTGCAGCGCCAAGCCTCCCAGGTCGTTGCAGCCATGTTTGGGGCTGAGCTCTGTGGAGCACATATTGGGATTCTTCAGTGTGGTAAACTCTAAAACTCTAAGAGATCAGGCCCCGAGGTCTATTATTATTCTTATCCTTGAGATTGGAATGATCCAAATTCTTATTCTTCTTCTTATCATTGAGATTGGAGTGATCCAAATTCTTCTTCTTCTTCTTCTTATCATTGAGATTGGAGTGATCCAATTCCCCCATCATATTCCATTCTCAATCATCTCCAATAGAGGTTTGTCATTGGATTACCACATCATCAGGAGCTGGAAGCCGACAGTGTGCCACAGGACACCCACCGACTTGCTCGACGATGAGATCGGAGGCAGCGAAGGGACTTTCAGCGTTTGGGGCTATCCGCGGGGGGTTCATATGGATTTCTTATGATTTATTGTGATTTAATGGTGATTTAATTGGGATTTAACGGGATTTAACGGGAATTAACGCCGGGATTTCATGGGATTTTCATGGGATTTTTTTGTTGGATTTTTGTAGTCAAACATGGCTAAATATGAAGCTCCGCCGCCTTCATTTATCAGTTGCCTAATACGGGTTTGTCTCAGTATGTGGGATATCCAAAAATGGCAAGTTTTATAGTTTTGTATACAGTAGTTTTATCATATATTGATCGTAAATTATACATAAACTATATTGTTATACAACTATAGAATGTATATATATATAGTAGTTTTCTATATATTGATGATAGACCATTATGGATTCTAGGAGAAACCCTGACTGTCACGCCAGCCCTCTATGATGCAAAGCTCCACTTGTTGTGGGTGGAATCCTCTGGGATGCTTACCTCCTCTACTTGGGGTTGGGTTTGACCCCAGCACATTGGAAATTCATTCCAAATATGACCCAAGGTTTGAACGAATCATGCTTGTTAATGGGATACAGGATACACTCAGTCAGGAGACGTAGCAAATGTGGTTGTGAAAGGTAGGTTGATGCATTCATCATTAAATTGCTTATTCTTAGGCAAGTAACAGGGGCATAGTCCCAGCCAGAGACTGACATTGTTGCTATATCAGCTCCTCAAGTCAGAGGAGCACGCAGCACTTTCAAGGGTTGCGAGGGAACATTTCCGCCTGAAATGCAATGATAGGCCCTGCTTCGAGTTATGAATGGGTTGTTTCGCCCCATTTACGAGGTAGGCCATTGATTTTCGTATTATACAACTTACAGTACAGACTATAGCTATTATACATCAACATGTTGTCTCCAACCCGACGTTCACCCACCACTTCTTTTCAAAAGGGATGAAATCCGCCGCCCGCTCTGAACAATATATTGAATGCTTAGGGATACGCATGTATGTAGATACATACATACATACACACATACATTACATTACATTACATTGCATTACATTATATTACATTACATTACATAACATAACATAACATAATATTACATACATAACATTACATACATAACATTACATACATAACATTACATACATTACATACATCACATACATCACATACATCACATACATCACATACATCACATACATCACATACATTACATACATAACATAACAAAACATTACATAACATTACATAACATTACATACATAACATTACATACATAACATTACATACATAACATTACATACATAACATTACATACATAACATTACATACATCACATACTTTTCATACATTACATACATTACATACATTACATACATTACATACATTACATACATTACATACATTACATAAATTACATACATTACATTACATTACATTACATTACATTACACTACATTACATTACATTACATTACATACATTACATACATTACATACATACATACATACATACATACATACATACATACATACATACATACATACATGCATGCACACCTACATGCATACATGCATGCATACATGCATGCATACATGCATCCATGCATCCATCCATCCATCCATACATACATATATACATACATACATACATTACATACATTACATACATTACATACATTACATACATTACATACATTACATACATTACATACATTACATACATTACATACATTACATACATTACATACATTACATACATTACATTACATTACATTACATTACGTTACGTTACGTTACATTACATTGTATTACATTGTATTACATTACATACATTACATACATTACATACATTACATACATACATACATGCATGCACACCTACATGCATACATGCATGCATACATGCATGCATACATGCATGCATACATGCATCCATGCATCCATCCATCCATCCATCCATACATACATACATAAATACATAAATACATACATACAGACAGACACACATACATACATACATATGTACATATGTACATATGTACATATATACATATATACACATATACATATATACATATATACACATATACATATATACATATACATATACACATACATGTACATACATATATACATATATATATACATACATACATGCATGCATGCATATATACATGCATACATACATGCATACATACATGCATAAATGCATGCATACATACATGCATCCATGTATCCATACATACATACATGCATGCATGCATGCATACTTACATACATACATACATACATACAGGTTTACCTGAATAGACTTTTGGAAATACGCAACCCTTCCACAATTCCAGGGCGGGCAAACGTCTTGCAGCGAACATGTTTGGTGGTTTCCGATCCATTTGCCACAACTGGTGGGTATCTCAACTTCCTAACTCAAAGCCATCATTTGTTGGTTGAATATGATCAATCACCATGATTTCCTGGTTAAATCCACCATGAATTTGATGGTTAGCCTCCTGCAAACGTCTAGATGTTACTTCAGCCCAGCATTTCTAGAACTTTTTCCTATGGGTTTTCCATGGGTTTTCATTATCTTTTATGTTTCTCCCTGGCGGTCAGATGGCATCCATCCAGCCGCGGCCAGGTGAGCTGGGCATCTACGGAGGCGAATCGTTGTTTTTTCATAGGGAGAATTATACAAAAAGACGCAGGTTACTGTAAACGAACTTATTTCATGACAAATCAACCATGGATCCTGTTTCTAAGATTTGGGCTAACCGCAAGATGTTTACAAGGCCTTGTTTGGGGGTATGTGAAGGGGCATGTTGGAATTCGGGGGGAGCGATTGAAAATGATGCGCTTTGTGGTGTTTTTCTTGGTGTTTTTCACTGGTACCAAGATAGTATCTTGAAAAGATCATAAGAGATTTGTGATGGTGGCCCTCATATTGGACGTAGAAAAAACACACTGCTCAAGTTGCTGCTCACAAGGTTCAGCCCATCCCTTGTACCGTCCTCAGTTTCGCCAGGTGATGAACATTGGATGTGAAGGAACACACAAAGGAACGATGAATGTTGAGGCTGATAGAGCCATTCCCCCAATGAAGCTTGGCCTTTTGTAACCTGCCGGATCGCTAGTGGACTGTGGACAGTTCTCGATTGCGCAAAGTGTGGATCGCTACAAAGGGCCCCTGAGCTTCACATAAAGCTAGGATCGAAGACCCTGGTCAGTATGCAACCAGTGGGTTGCAGAATGGAAGAGACTTGTGATGCGCCGCGCAAGATGTTGGATAAACAAAAGGACCATGGTGTTGTTGGGCTTTGTGGAGAGCATTCGAAACAGCACGGATAGGTGAGCTCGTCACAACGATATACTGCAACATTGATCATTCTTAGCATCACAGCATCAGTCTTTGGTGCCAATTTTCACAGAGATAGCCACATACATCCATATACATCCATACAGATACACTGTTGACTTGAGCATTGCAGGGTTTTCCGTTTTGTTACGGAGATGTGCAACTGAGAGTTTGTTCTTGGTTTTCCCAAACCAGTCAACTCAATCATGGTTCTTTAAGATATCTACTGAAACATATTTTTAAGATATCTAAAAGCTAGATAAAATTAGAATGACACCACCACGAGATCATTCTCAAACCCGCCGGTTGTTTCCCGGCCAAATCCCAATTCAGCTGCAGCTGGCTAGATGCTGACACCGAAAGGCGACAAGGTCTCGCTCCGAGATCAATGTGATCAGTTTGTCCGATCTGTGAAAAATTCGGTACACCGAAATCGGCTACGACTTAATCAACATGGAATAGCCCGAATTCATGGCAATTTGAATGTGGACCATGATGAGTATTAAGATTTTAGTGCACCCAATTCGTAGACAAACCCATTTGGTCCATGGTTTGCCATGCTCGGACTGAGACACTTCGCTTCAGCAACATGCAGGAAATTCAGCCGTAGGGGTGGGGATCTAAGCTCGCGCGCTGTGCACTCGGAATCATGTGATCGGGAATCATTGGATCTCCGCGGACGGATTCTACGGAACAATGGAACAAACATTTTGTGCGGCCGCGTTTTTGCGAATTGCAGCGGCCTCTTCTCTCATTTTGTATCCCTCACTTTGATTGCTGAAAATATTGCTTCCAGGTATACATTGATGGGTGTTCTTTATGTTTCGTTGGCTACATCTCCGTTTTTTGGTGAATAAGAATATCAAACAAATGTTGCTCAAATCCTATATTTCTTTAAATCCAGAGTTTTTACGGTCATTCCCGATTCTTTTCTTACATCCACAGTTTTAACAGTTTTGTAGTGTCTTCCTCTTGTTGTGTCACGGTCCCTTGGTTGCGAATCGCATGCTTTTCGTGTGGCATGTGCTCCCGAGACTCTCCTGGATTCTGGCGTTGGCAGGGGTCGAGCAGTTTCGCAGATGGCAAGGTAGCCCTAGTCCACTTGGCAGAGAAGTGGGTGCCAACGGCAGTTGATTCATGGCAGTTTCATTCCAGGTTTCCATGAAAACAAGAGCTGGTAACTGGATGATCTGGATAGCTGAAGATAGCTGAAGATAATTACCCCAGTTACATCCAGTTACCCTGCACTCTCAGTGATGTCACTGTGGTGTGTCCCACTTCCCGGCAGTGGAGTGTCCTGGATCATTAAGCTCGACTTTCTGCTCGCATGCGGGTACGAAGCCAGGGGATGCCGCCCAAGGGGCGATCAAAAAAAGCGGCCACGGATAGAGCGTTCTGAGCTCGTTCAATCAATCGTTCTGAAGGATTCCATAGGATTCCCAAAGAACGAGGGAGTCAGTAGCATTCAGTGGCATTCAGTGGAACTGTTGCTCAGATGAGGACTCTCGCTGTGGTGATCGATAGCTGTCCCTGTTGTTTCGTACGAGGTCGTTTTGGGTCCCAGTCCTTCTCTTTGGTGGCCAAAAGCCCTTCATTTTGAATCCAAAAATCAGACTTGTGGCGATCTTTTGGCGATCTTGTTGGCCAATGATCATTTGTAGTACCTCCAATTTTCGGATCAAACAGAGAAAACAGGTCTCAGATTCGGGACCCAGGCCGATCTCGTACATTAGCAGCCCTTAGACTCATCTTGCTCCATCCCAGCCTTGACGATTCTTCCAGACGAGGCCCAGCTCCGCGATAGTCTGATCTATAGACTTATATAGTCCTGTGGTCCGAAAAGTTCCAAAAAAGGATTGAGTTCATGACTTGTGTCCGGCACCGACGGTTCTAAGTCATGGCTCGCCACCTAAAAATCCCAAAGACAATTTTGGTCCTCTATCTTTGTGGCATGCAAGAGGACTAGCTCCCATTGAATCTGGCGATCTCTTGTTCACTGTGTTTTTTTTCCCAAACAGTGTGTCCACACTGAGGGGTTCTTACGGTCGGAGTAAAGGCCGGAGCTTGATCAGGGTGGTCACTCTGGGTCGCGGCAGTTTACCTATAAATTTCCGTATAAAGTGGCTCTTGTGGACTGCGCGGGCTCGCACAAAGTGTGCGTCCGCGTTCTGGGCCCAATCTGGGCCGCGGCATTTTTCCTGTAAATTTCTGTAAAAAGTGGCTCTTCTGATGACTCTTGTGACGAGTGGACATGCGTTTCGACTGCGCAGGCTCGCACAAAGTGCGTGTCCGCGTTCTGGGCCCAATCTGGGCCGCAGCATTTTTCCGGTAAATTTCTGTATAAAGTGGCTCTTCTGATGTCTCTTGTGACCTGTGGACATGTATTTCGACTGTGCAGGCTCGCACAAAGTGTGTGTCCGCGTTCTGGGCCCCATTTGGGCCGCGGTATTTTTCCTGTAAATTTCTGTAAACAGTGGCTTTTATGATGTCTCTTGTGACATGTCGACATGCGTTTCGATTGCGCAGGCTCGCACAAAGTGTGGTCCTAGGTTCTGGGCCGACGATGATTATTCTCCTCCTCCTCCTCCTTCTCCTCCTCCTCCTCCTCGCATCATCATCATCATCATCACCATCATCATCATCATCACCATCATAATCATCATCATAATCATCACCACCAGCATCAGCATCAGCATCAGCATCACCATCACCACCACCACCACCATCATCATCATCACCATCATCATCATCATAATCATCATCATCCTCCTCCTCCTCATCATTATCGTCGTCATCATAATAATAATAATTATCATCATTATCACCACCATCATCATAATAAAAATAATTATCCTCCTCCTCATCATTATAGTCGCCATCATCATCATCATCATCATCATCATCATCATCATCATCATCATCATCATCATCATCATCATCATCATCATCATCATCATCACCGTCGCCATCACCGTCATCATCATCACCATCATCATCACCAGCATCACCACCACTGTCATCATCACTGTCATCATCATCATCATCATCATCATCATCCTCACCATCACCATCATCATTGTCATCTCCTTCTTTTTCTTCTTCTTCTTCATCATCATCATGATCATGGTCATCCTCACCGTCATCGTCATTCTCATCCTCCTCAACATCATCATCCTCACCATCAACATGCTCGACATCATCATCCTCAACATTATCCTCATTCACCTCATCATCCTCAACATAATCCTCCTCAACATCATTATCCTCACCATCCACATCCTCAACATCATCATCCTCAACCTCAGGCTCAACATCATCCACCTGCACCTCATCATCCTCATCATCCTCAACATCCTCATCAGCATCATCATTATCAACATCATCATCATCATCATCATCACCAACAAGAACAACAACAACATCTCAAATTATAATACATTATCCTCCTACTCCCCCCTGACTGTTTGGGGCCTCTTGCCGGGATCATTTCTTCCTCATTGTCTTTCACATCTTTGTGCCCAGCAAAGGCATTCGTCTGTTTCAGGGAACTGGGATCTGGAGCAGCTGGTGCGTGACGCTCATGCAGTGGAACTGGTGTGTCCAAGCAATTGATAGTTGGAAAATCTTGGAAAGTCTTGGAAAGATGTTTGGTCTGTTTGGTGGATTTGATCAAGACCTTGGACTTTCCTACTGCAGTTTTCCGTCACCAGATGCCGCGTTGCGCGCGAATTCTTGTGCGACGCTTCTGCTCATGAGAGAGGGATTCTAAGAGAGGGATCCTTAGGTGCGTACCCTCCAGAGGGTACGGCATTGGATACCTGAACCAGAACCATCAGCTTGGCGACTGGCGTTCTCCCGTGAGACACCATCCGAAACAATGTTCATCATAAATTCATTTTAACCCGATTGGATTTATCACATTCTATTCCTGGGCCTTGAAATGGATGACTGGCTGATTCAGAAAATGACTGCAGATGACTGGGCATCTTGGGCCTGGCAACAAAGTCCTGAGGCCTGGCAACAAATATCCTCTCCTTACGAGACCTGGACACTGGCATTTTCCGGGTTGATCTCCAAGTTGACTACAATTTTTTTGATGAGTTCTGTAATTGTCTATAGCTGTGGCTAAAGGCTCAGTAGCCTGGTAAGCCTCTACCCTCCACACACACACAGGAGATGACTGGCAAAATCAGACTGCAGTTGCGCCCATCATCGGATTGCACCCATGTTTCCTATGGGGTTGCAATCCCAATTAGAAGGTTGGTTTATGATGGTTTACGTATGTTTATGTTACATATGTTATCATATGTTGTTGTTTGATCATGGATCTACCCCAGTCATAGGGCTTGGTTTCGCATGGGAACTACCCTGGTTCTACCAGTTAGGAACTGGATAATTGGGAGCTGTTGTGTGGTCATCAATACGTACAACACACCAGGTTTAACCGAAACGATAGTCCTGGTTACACAGTCATCCATAGTCACGTACATATATATATATTATATAACACATGCACGGTTTATACAGATGCAACATGATACAACTGGATATATTTAATAACATTTAATAAACCACACAGATACACAATATCTATTTACACAAAGATAAGATAACCATGGCGAGTCATGACCATGGCCTTCTTGACGTCTTAGCTTCTCTCCAAGCGCCAGCTGGATGGTTCCATCCTTGCGAAACGGGTTGGCCGTGCCGCTTGGGCGATTGGTCGAAGAACCAGGGTTAAAATGTTGACCAAATGGAGAAGTAGCATCTTTCGACCGATACCCAAGTTAGTTCTTATGGTGATCGTGGAGTTTCTGATCAGAAATTGTACCAAAAAGACTCGAGACCCGAGGAATGCGACTACCATGGACTACCCACATCAAAAACAGTGAAACAGGAGACTGGTTGGACTTTTTGGTGGCTTCAAAGATAGGTGTTCTATTTAATAACAATTTTCACCGGGATATGGTGATATGGTCATTAAGCAACGGTTTCAGCCACCGGTGGGTCGAAACCACCAGGGCTGACGAGCAAAGGACAAGAAGTGGAATAGAATGGAGCTAGAACTTCAACCAAAAACTGGTTGGTGGTTTGGAACATGAATTTTATGATTTTCCATATATTGGGAATAATCATCCCAATTGACTTTCATATTTTTCAGAGGGGTTGGGCTCAACCACCAACCAGAAAAACAAAACTGGGTGGTTGAACATCCAGTCTCTGGAGTTTATACAGATCAGTTGATCGGTATCGATGGGATTTCTTTTAGATTGCATGTTTGCAGTGAGTACACATATTTTTCACCATCAAGTTGCTTCGTTCTAGTTGTCGGATTGGTGTTGTTCTTGAAGATCATATTTTAAAGGCGTGTTCCATTGGAATGCCTTGGAAAAAACATCAGAAACACCGCGGGTTCACCCCAGTTGTTTTGAGGTAGCCTGCCCTGGATTGACAGTAAGCTCAGGTCCAAGCAGATGGGAATGGGGGGGCACGAACGTGCATTTAGTCACCAATTTGTCCATTTGGGTGTGAAAACCAACCTGTGTTTCGTCTCGCCAGGGAACTCTTGGGGAACCGGGCAATGTGCTTGTGGGGATTCACTCTTGGGCTGACAGCTTTGACATAGCATAGAGATGGCCATGAATCCGTTGAACACATCCTGCAAGGGTGAGCATTTCAGGACCGGACCCTGCTTACACGTTGGTTATGGGAGGCTAAAACGCTTGGTTTTTATGGCTTGTGGGCTGCTGCAACAAATATCGCGGCAGATGCCAAAGACCCTTAGGAAAACTCAAAGAACTCCGTAGCTTTAGGACACTCTCCGCAGGTTCTGCGGCCAGAAATGCTGAAAAATGGGCGGGAAAGACATCTGCGGGCTGAGGGTCCGTGCAGCTTGGGTCACAAAACTGGAACCGGGATCAAAACTGGTTGGTGGTCTGGAACATTGTTTATGACTTTCCATATATTGGGAATTTCATCATCCCAACTGACGAACTCATATTTTTCAGAGGGGTTGGGCTCAACCACCAACCAGAAAACATGGGATTGGTATTGGACCCTTCGCCCTTCGCCCTGGATTGGACCCTGGATGCGGCACAGGGTGCCATTGTGATGCAGGATCTGAAGATATAGACCATGACATGTCGAAGCAGGACTTGGGTGATAAGTTGATGGACCAGTTGACCTTCCAAGATTCTGCTGACGCTTTAGAGAGATCCATCTTTTTCAAGCTTGATGCTTTCCGAAGCCCATTTCTTTGCTGAAGGTTCAAAAAAAACTGGTTGGTGGTTTCATTTTTTTTTTATTTTCCATTTCATATATGGGATGTCATCCTTCCCATTGACGAACTCCATCATTTTTCCAGATGGGCACATTGCACCACCAACCAGAAAACATTTTAAAGACTTCCACTTTGCAATTGTTTTGTCTATATATATATATGGATGGATAGATGGATAGATTAAAAAAAGCCGGATCGAAAAAAAGCAAAATTTTTAGCAATATATATAGATGGAGATGAATATATATGTCAATATTTTGGTAGGTTCAAGGATCGAAAAAAAGCCTCAAGCCGTCGCGCAGCGACACGAAACTCATGGCGGATGACCATGCCGAGGCAGACTATGCGCAGGCGGCGCCGGATTTTTTTGGGGGGTGCCCACATCAGTGGAGATCGATTGGTGTATGTTAATGTTAAGTAAGTTAAGTTATATAACTATAGTTAACTATAGTAACTATATTAACTATAGTAACTATATTAACTATAGTAACTATATTAACTATAGCTAGTAACCAGTTCGATATCAATTGGTATCACGCAATTCGTCAGGAAGCTGCACCCAGTCTGGCCATCATTTCTGATGGACCATCCCCCATGGGGGTTGGGTATGGGATGAGACCATGCTTAGCAGGATGATTTCTACGCTATTTATCGATATTGATATAATATAAACCATCATCCCAAGATGCCATATGACAGGTTAGCATTGTTGGCTATATAAGTTGCATGTTCATATTATAACTATGTGTATATATATATATATACATCCCATGCAATTCCCATTGTCCCATGCATCAATAGATCTCTGGAAGCCATTTGCAACTGGAACCCAATTTCTAAATTGGGATACTAGGTTACGAGATACCCTGATACCCCAATTTATTACTCTTTTGTTGATATCTGCTAAAACCTCAAGAGTTGGATCAATGATCTATGTTACAAGCTCGCATCTGTAAAACTGAAACAACTGGCTTATTGTACCATTGTTGGTACCCACAGGCCAACTAGGATGCAGCCCCAAGTAGGGTAAATGTTGTTCCCATAGATTCGTTCGCGCTTACCATAAGCGACCAGCAATGTTTTCCAATCAATAGAATTAGTTAAATAGGTAAAACATAGCTTTATTGATGTAAATAGATGGTTTTCATGACTATGGATACCAGCTATGATCTATCTATGGTTACTAGCTATGAAAACTATAGTTACTAGCCATTATTCATAGATGTAAATAGGCTAGAATCCCGCAGTCCCATAGTCATACTATGGTCATTAGCCACTGACAAATGGATGCAGTGCCAAGGTTTCTGATGGGCGACTGAGCGGATTAGTTCTCACTACACGACTGGTCACTCCACTAGACTTGACCATCCGCACTGACAACACTCATTGATTGTGGAAAACAAGCCAGTCAATGATATTCCCATTCCTAAGAATTCCCGTGAATTGCCAATAGGATATATTCCATGAATTTTCAATCAATGGATTAGTTGTGTAATTAATTAATGAAACAAGTCCGATGTCCACACTTATCCCATTATATCCCCATCACTTTATCACAGCTTTGACAGTTATTAATGTCAATTGTAGGATTGGAAAATTATTGGACATTGAATCTTTCA
Source organism: Cladocopium goreaui (assembly GCA_947184155.2). Lineage (NCBI taxonomy): Eukaryota > Dinophyceae > Suessiales > Symbiodiniaceae > Cladocopium > Cladocopium goreaui. The sequence goes on along the minus strand of CAMXCT020006622.1, from coordinate 1,639,395 downwards.
ATCACTATTATTCATTTAAATGTAATTTTCCCGTTTATATTATCTTATGTTCCCATCATTTCCAATCATTTCGAATATGTGAATCCATCAGTTAATTCCAATACCGAGATGAGTACAATTCCAGTATCCCATTTTCCATTCCCATGGGAAAATGGAAGATATATATATATACCCCATCTTCCATTCCCGCCATTCCGATTAATTGATATACAGTTACCCCATAGTTATATAGTCCTCATTGTCATGCAATAATTAATTTCCCACTCATTCCATGAATATTCCTATCATTTCCGGTCAGTTAACTATAATAGTGGATTAGCTAGTTATAATAGCGGAAGTATCTAGGATTATCTAAATATAATATCATCCCATTTTCCAGTCCCATTATTATTCTCATAATTTACAGTTAATTTCCCATTGATATTCCATTCATATTCCAATCATTTCTAATCACTTAATTAATCCACAGCTAATCTAAATCTGTATATTAATATTCCCATTCATGGTCAATTTCTCCTTCATAAAACTAAGTGGATTATCCAACGATAAGATCAACCCATTATATTTTGTTTATCCACAGTTCATCCATCGATGGATCCTGATTAATATAAATCAATAGTATTCAATAGTTAATTTCCCAATATTTCCCATCAAAAATATTTGTTTCATGTCATGAACATATTCCAATCATTTTCAATCATGTCGAATCAGTTAATCCATCAGCTAATTCCAATATCTAGATACTAGATAATATCATCCTAGTATCCCATTTTCCATGATTTTCCATGATTTTCCATGATTTTCCATGATTTTCCATTCCCATTCGACAAAATCCATCAGTGAATTCATCAGTGCCATCTACCTTAATCCATCACTGGCATCGTCCACGTCCCTCCCAGGCTGAGCTGCTGGATGCCTGCGAACGCGGCGACCTTGGTCTTGCCTCCCTGGCGCTGCAGAAGGGCGCGTCGCCCAGAAAAGCGGGGACGCACGGGCGGACGCCCTTGCATCTGGCCGCCGCCTGGCTAAACTGGTGATTTTTGTGGGGTGAAACTGGTGAATTACCATCTGGTTATGACTAACAGTTCGCCATGGAAAGATCCACCATGCTATTAAGAACGGTAAGCCCCTATTTCTATGGGCCATTTCCCATGGCGAACTGTTAGTCATAGCCAGAGGGTAATGGGATGTTGTGGCATTTTATGGGATTTTATGATGATATGGAGATTTTTGAGGGGAGTAGTGTCCAAAACCCTCGGTGAGAAACGAGTGATTTCATGATGAATCAGCATCGTTGGTAAACGGTGATACCGTTGATCGATGGGTTCATCGAGGATTGAATCCTTTGAAACATGTGATTTGTAACATATCAAACAACATATATATATATATATGTAGAAATATATAGACATATTAAATAGACATATATAGAAATACCAAGCAAACGTGTTTTTATTTCTTTAACAAAACCAACGTTTTTTTTCACGCAAAAATGTTTGTTGAATAAATTTCCCTTCGGGATGATGAACCATTGATGGTTGGGTTGCTGGCAGCTGGATCCCTGAAGCTGCCCAGTAGGTCCGTCTTTAAAAGGGGGCATGTGAAACAAGAACTTGATGACAAAACGAGGCTTAAAATGGCTTGAAGCATCGGCTTAACGCATCGGTATGTCAACAGCAAAAATGCGAATCCAAACGTTGACATTCGACTACAAAAAAGGGTTGTTTTGCATGTGTTTGTTGAGTTCCGGCATCCCAGTACCAGTAGATGAATTTCCTGCCAAGCCCTGGACCCCGACTGTGTACACAAATTAATATGTGGGTACGTGACCATATCAAAGAGATCAGTATCATATAGACATACTACATCTAACTATCTACAAACATCTCTTTAAAATTCTTCAAACATATCTATTACATATGACATCGATCTGCACATCTCTCATTCCTCACCTTTCGAGGTGTGGAGCTCCATCGCGGACCCGCCTTCGTCGGTGAAGTTGTCCCAGCTGCTGATCCAGTCCGCGGCAGATGTGAACGCCCGGGACCGGGCGCCCTGGCGAAATCGGGAAGATAAGGCGATGGCCTGGGTGTTTTTGGACCTGGTGAGTCAGTTGGGAAGAACCCCCGCAAAACCGGGTATATCTGAGAGAAAGTGGATAAAATAAGCCAATTTACGAAGTAGTTACGCTTAGTGACACTCACTCCATGGTCCGTCAAAGTAGCATGAGGCACAAGCATTGGAGAACCAACCAGCAGGATGAAGGTCAAACAGTCCAGAAAAAAAGTATGGGAGACTTCACATCCAGCAACATCCACCCTTGCAGGTGAGCTCCGAGATGGTGAGATTGATTCCATACTTGGAGGGGAACATCTACAGGAAACCATGTTTTTTTTTGAATCAATCCATTGAGTCAAAGACCCAAATTGGAAAGCAATTCTTCCCCCATGGGCGGTTCTCAGGGTCGAAATGATCTAGAATTCCAAATCATTCAACCAGTCCATCTGTGGCCCAGAAAGTTTTTGGGAACTCTCCCCAAATTGAGCAATCGGTTCGTTGGACGTCATATTTGGCACCTAAGGACTCCAACACTCCGCTGCATCTTTGTGCCTTGAGCAACGAGGGGATTTGGCCTGCCAGGAGCCGGGTTTCCAATGGTTTCCAGGTCTGATGAGATTGGATTCTTAGAACATGAAAAGTGAAGATCTACTGAGTTACCCTCTGGTTATGACTAACATAGCCATGGTATAGATAGCCCATAGATGGTTTACCGTTCTTAATAGCATGGTGGATCTTTCCATGGCGAGCTGTCATAACCAGATGCTACATAGACTTACTAGACTTACTAGAGGTTGGATTCCCATCACCGAAATTGCCAGAAGCTTCTCATCACATACCGGGCTTTCTTACAGGAGGTTCTAGGAAGGTTATGGGAAGGTTGTGGGAATGTTATGGGAATGGTGGGCTCATTGGCTCATTCTTGAGGGCTTTTGGCTTCATAGCCCGGCGCCGTGCAGGCTGCTGTTGGCGTACAAAGCAGATCCGATTCTCCGGAATCGCCAGGGACTGCTGCCGTCTGATCTCATCATGTGCCACCAAGTGCCTTGCGTGGCGGATGGATGCGAGGTGCCTGCGGATTTCTGGGGGTCTTGTGGTGGAAGAATGAAGGGATTGAGGATGGTCTGCGGGGGTTTCCCGTGGAGTGAATTGGGTTTCTGGTAGTAAGCCAGGACGGCCACTGCAAACTCCAAGCGGGAAATTGCTTTTGGGCCCATCATATACACATATATGGATTTGAAATCCCCAATCCCAACGCAAAAAACAACAACATAGATGCACCCACTAGTTCTTTTGGCAATATCCCCAATTCATGTTGGGTATATATTTATAGTATAATGTTAGAATATATACATATAAAATTTGCTATATATATACATAATATGTATATCCAATTATATATATATATATTATATTATATTATATTATATTATAGTATAGTATAGTATAGTATATTAAATTATATTATATTATATTATATTATATTATATATATTATATTATACAGTAATATCCCTTAGTATTCTTTGTGGAACAGGCGCCCCAATTCACCTTTCAGGTTGATCGTCAGAGGTCCGTGGCCAAGGAGTTCTTCCGCTGCCACGAGCGTCAACGATTCCGAGAGGTCATCGGACACGTGGCTTGGAGACAGCCTGGGAGCTGGGAGGTGGAGCCCTGACATTTTTAGTTTGGTAGGATTGATGGTTATAATATCATGCTGCATAGCTAAAACTATGTGTATATATATATTTATATATTATATATATATGTGTATATATTACATATATTATAGTTATGTATAGTATGATTCTAACATATTGCAATGCTATATATATATAAGTTATATAGTTACTGTATGTAATGCTATATGGATGTGTCTCAAAATGGAGGAGTCCTCAAAATGTCCACTTTCACCATTACATTTTCAGGTACCCTATTTCAGACAATCCATGTATACAAGTACTACATATACACTAATTTGGTGATAGCATATTGTAGCCATGAAACATGGTTATTTTAATTCTTGAGGTCGATAGTTGTAGTGTGTTTTGATTAAATTTCATTATAACATATTATAACCATGACACATAGTGACTTCCCCATACAAAATGGAGATATTGACCAACACACGGATTTGAAGAAATGATGGTCGAATGGGGATCATTATCCATGAATACTGGGCCACCTGGGAATCGCAGACCCGACGTGGGGCGAAGTAGGGACGGTGTAGGGTATGACGGGTCAATGATCCTCACCTAAAAAGATATGGAGCCCAAGGGCAAGGCTCAATCATCTTACATGGATACCATAGTCTTTTGGTAATGGGAATATCTACGTTCACCAGCAAAGAATTTGGTCCATTTTTTGCAGTGTATCTGGCTGACTGGCAATGAAGAGGCCATTGGATCACTGAGGCCATTGGATTGAGGGATTTTTGGATGCGGAATCGATCTTCGTTTGATACAAAATCCCCAAATCTATATTGATATGCCATGTCACTATAGTGTTCTATAGTATATGCCACTATCCATTTATATGCCACTATCTTTTTTGGCATGAAAACTACTGACCTGGAACACTTACACCCAAATGTTCAACTCGCGCGAGGTCAAGGACGGCTTCGTATTTCTGCCCTTTGAGGTGAGTGACCACGCAAAGCTGTGGTCCTTGCATTGATGGCAGATGGGCATCGGTCCTGGCTCAGAATGCGAGAATGGAAGGATCTTGAGAGAATCAATATGAAAATTGTCCATCTGATTGGTGGTTTCAATATGTTTCAATGATTGTCTATTTTCAGCATTTTTCAACCCTAGAAAGGGGATGATGATCCCGGCTGACAAGCACAAAATTCTTTGCTTCCCCCAACCAGTGATGGGCCATGGGTTGATTCGTATGAAGTATGGTAATTGCTACTCCTTTTTCGAGCCAGGACCACCTATAGTTTTTTATGTTTTTTTGGTAGATGCCATGGCGCATAGGCCATGGTTTTTCCACCTGCTGAGCGGAGCCAAGCGGAAACTGAGCTGGCAAGGACGTTTGTTACAGGCAGTTTGTATGAACTCAGCTAGATGAGTTGACGTTAAATAGTCTGAAGCAAGCTTGATTTAAGATAAATCACTGTTTAAGTCAAGGTTATCTGAAATAAGCAGTAAATCAAATCACGGTCATGAAATTTCGCTAGCCTTCTGTTGGCTCAGCTCGGCAGTGTATCATCTTAGATAGGCGGAAAAAAACCGGCGGCCGGACCTCTCCATCGCCGGAGGCGATGGTGGCGAGTTCCGCCCATTGCTGCGTTGGTGGCACATTGGTGGCGTAAAACAATGATGGAATGCTGCAGCGAAGAAACATGATCTGGTTGGTGGTTTGGAACCATGGAATTTTATGACTTTCCATATATATTGGGAATATTTCATCATCCCAACTGACGAACTCACTCCATCATTTTTCAGAGGGCTAGGGCTCAAGAAACCCAATCAGTGATGGTGGCGCACCATGCACCATGGTGAATCACCACCAATGGAGCTTGGTCACAAGAAATTTTGGGTGATTTTTTTGCGCCAGTTGAGGAGTGTTTTTGTTAAGGTACATTTTCTTGGTAGGACACGATCGAAGCCAAGAAGTGGTGGGGTACAACCTACAACCCAAAAATCATGACTTATGGATATTTATGGCAAGTTTGGGGTGTACACTCCCCATGCTGCTTGTATCCCACTGCTTAATGATCATGGACGTATGGCGTCTGTCTGGTAGGGTAGCATTCGTGGTTTCAATCGATTTTGGACTCCTTTTCCCTATATATAGTATATTCCCTATGATTGAAAAAATGATTGTTCTATCCCCCCTATAGTATCCCTACTATTCATTCGTATTTTGTGTGTCATTAGGGCTTGGTATATTCCCTATATGAATCCCTATGATTTGCTGGCAATTTGCGGGGCAGGAGCTGACATTTCAGCCAGCCTGGCTGGCCTCCGGGCTTCCCTTCTCCCGCCCTTTGCGCGCATTCGTGGTCTCACTGTGGATACAACCAGAACATGTACGTGACATATGTGGAGCCTGAACATCTGGGGGCTATCCCAAACTGCTTGGTGGTTTGGAACATGAATTTTTAATTTTCCCCAGTAGTTGAAATATAAAACCAATCTGACGAACTCATATTTTTCAAGGGAGTTGAAACCTAGGTCAACCACCAACCAGAGCAAATAGCTGCAATTTGTAGGTCATTCAAAAGAAACGTCGGACATCTATGGACATCTGTCACAAGGGAATCTCAGCACGATGGCATCCTTGGCGACACTATTTTGACAGAAAGGTAGAGACCCCACCACCGGCTTCCCCAGTTGAAGGGAAAAAACACAAAAAAGCATACCAGGCATACCATTGCCTTGGTTCAAACTTATTTTTGACTACCCAGTTCTTCAATCATTTTTCGGATTATTCAAATATCTTACCTTAGATTGAAATATCTTATGGTATAGAATGAAAACATTCTAATACCTGGAAAAACCATGGGCCAATTTTGACAGTTCCCATGGGTCCCAGCCTTTGTTTGGTTCCTGATACGGTTTTTAAGCTACTTGGTTCATTGGGCATAATTACATATAATATAATTACATATCTGGTTGGTGGTTTCAAACATTTCTTATTTTTCCATATATTGGGAATTCATCCCAACTGACTTTCATATTTTTCAGAGGGGTAGGGCTCAACCACCAACCGGCATCTAGTTGGAACTCATCATACCCAAGTATACCAACATCAATGAATCATGAATTGTACCATCATGTTGGGTTCCTGCTCCATTTCAGAAGGACAATAGATGCCGTTCTTCACCACCCAGGTCACTTGTGTGTGGTTTCGGAAGACGTTCTGCAACAAGCTCCGACCCTCCATGCGATTCTGGAGCACTTGGCCGAGGTGGGCTGATCGTGAACTCTGTGCTATGCAAAATCATCACATGCCAAATCGGTCAAGCATCAAACCGGTCATGGGCCGGTCATGGGTCATGGCTTTGCTATGTCAAATTACCAAAGGGTATCTTTGGCACGTTGGCAGAGAGTCTTACTGGTTCTAAACGCAGGGATTGAGGAAATGATCCATTTCATCACTATCAATTTCATAATCCCAGCAACCCCCAGCAACCCATCCAGCAACCCTACGTTTACCACCAGCCAGTAAGGGTTGTAGCTTTGGAAAAAAACAGCCCATCAGTCCACTCGGAGGTGTTCAATCTTCAACCTGTCTGGGAATCCCGATCTACCTGGATGCTCTTGGATGACCCGTTTGTAAAGTGTTCGGTTGTGATGGGGATATATGGGGATATATATATATACATATTATATACTGGATATAATGATTAGATTCATTAGATCATAGTCATATGAAAAATCCTTTGACCAGTCACCAAAAGTTCAGGCACCAGTGTGGTTTGAGCCTCTTTGACATCTATGCTAGCTAGGTGCTCATGCATTTTCGTACACCCATGGATGTGCTTCGATGTTTCATCCAGGGCAAACTTCGAGCTGCTTTTGTCCTGAGCTTTGCAACTTGCTCATCTTGCTCTGAAGATTCCAGGCTTTGAATTCGCAGAGTTTCGGTGGAAAAATTCGGGCCATCATTGGACCATTTGTCAAGTTTCAGTGGATTTTCACCATGCCCCACGATGCAGTCCTAAAGAGTTCACATCCAGTGCTGAGACGCTCCCAGCCACCAGCAGGCGAACCAGATTTGCTGACCATGGGTCACTGGGATAATGGCCGTTCCCAAAGGTTAAGACCGTCAAAAGCCATCCCCACAGCACCAAGTGCGACTTCGGCGCCGGCCATGGTGTGCCGAAGTCCGGCCTTTCGAGAAGGCGGGAACGTTGAGTCGGTGGCAGCCAAGGAAACAATGTCTTTTACAGGGTATAGCAGGGTATCAAACGTTGGCACATCATTATTTATAATCGATGATCATCATTTCTGGTGGTTAAAGCATAGTGAAGCTTGCTGAGCCTCAGTTCTTGCTCAATTCTACCAGATGAGCTGTTGGATACTTACATGTCGCCAGAATCAATGAAGTGCTTAGCAGCTGGGGTATATCCCAACACATTGCATATTCTTGAGAGCTTATCTGAGCCACTTGCTAGCGACAACTACCTAGCTAACTGTCGCTACATCTCAGCGTTTTATTAGATACCGCTTACCCGACTAGTTGATCATGATGTTCCCTATTCAAACGCCAATTGAGGGCTATATCTCATTTTCGGACACACCCAAATCATCACAAGTCCACCATTCAATTCATTGGTTCTATATGGTTGAATCATGTTCAAGCCCCATTTATCATGGCTCAATCACACATTTCCGATTGCTAAACCACCAGTAATTACCTTCAAATCCATATTTTGATGGTTCAAACTTAAACCACCACTTTTTATATTTAAATCCTCTTTTTTCATGGTTCATTCCCAATTGTTCCTGTTTTTTTTCCCGGTTCCATCCCCATTTCTCACGCTTAAACCACCACCATTTCATGCTTAAATCATTTTTTTGATGGTTCAATATCACATTTTCATGGTAAAGCGGTCATTTTTTCCTGGTTCGATGCTCATTTTTCTATGGTGAAGCCACCCCTTCGAAGGCGCCTTGCGATGGACGTGCTCCACGAGGACCTGCTGCACCGCCTGCTGCAGTCTCTGCCGGGCCGCGCCTGGCGCTCGCTGGGCGCGGCCACGCCCGCGACGCGCAGCGCGCTGCGGAGCTTCCTGGCCGAGCGGAACCAGGTGAAGCTAACGCAGATGGCCTTCCGTTGCGCGGCTGGGGATGTTGGTGATGTTGGTTTTCGATGCCGGTGGAATTTTGGACGGCGAAAATCTGATTTTGGGGATGGCATCCATTTTGGGATTTCTATGGCAGGATTTCCAGGGACGACCATACCAATCCCATCCCATAAATATGATTAAAACACACCTTCTAGCTTGGTCCCAACGCGTAAATTCTCTGCTAAACCATGGTTTTGGGGGGTGTTGAGTATGAACGGCCCGTCAGGGATTCTGTTTTGGCCTTCATCCTGCTGGTTAGTCTCCAATGAATTAGTTGGCAAATCGTTTTATATTCATTTACATTCCACTTTCTGTACCCTTGGTCCATCTAAATAGGAAGGTAGTGTATATACATATATTGATAATATATATATATACATACACAAACACCTACACACACACTCTCTCTCTCTCTATGGGGTACACTATATATCCTATGGTGTAAGCACATTTTGAAAGATTCAATGGCAGCGGTTGACTGTTGGTCAAAGCTGCAGATGTTGCTCACTCTTCTTGCTGTTTTGCAGACACCGTTCCTGTACTGTTGGCTTCTCTAGTATGAAAATCCAATTCTTACAGAATACCCTCGAGTAAACTGACATAGCATCCATTTAGTTTTGGGCATTGTCCAGCCAGCTATGGCATGAAAAAAACCAGAGGGCACGGATCTGTCTGTTGGCCAGTTTTTTAATCCGCGGAAACCCGCCTAAATCCCATGAAAGTCTATGAAATCCCATGAAATTCCAGCCATATCTCCAAGATTCCAGCTCTTTTTGGACCCCACCGTCCCCTCCTGGTCGAGGCTGTTGGCCCTTGGAACCTATTGCCTTGGCCTGTCCCAGACTGCAACGACTCTCACTCTTCCAGGCGCGGCTTTGAGAGACATACCCTGGATTCAAACGTGGCACTGGAACATACATCGTTTACAGATGATTTTTTCCAGTGAAATCTCCATATGTTTTCCGGGGATTTTCCAGCAAGTCACATTTGATTACTGGAGGGTAGAGAGATATTTTTCATGCCAACCGTGACTCACACGTTCGTTCCCGGCTTCCCGTGGATCTCCGACCGGTCCTCGGCCCTTTCTCGGCGCAAAAAGTCAGGTGGATCTGCCGCTGATCCCCGTCACGGCACGCAGCGACTGGTGCCAAGGCTTCGAACACCTGACCTGTCTGCAGCGGCTGGATCTGGTGGAGTGTCGCTTCGTGAACGACGAGGCGTGCGAGACCCTGGGGCCTGGTAAAGGTAGAGACCCTGGATGGAAAAAACAAGGATTGGCTCCAAGGTTTGTGGTTAAAATCTCATAAATCTATATAAATCTCCATTCTTGTAGATGAACTCGCAATTTCTGTGGCTGACATATATTTAAATTCTGCTTTCAATCCTCATTTCTGTGGTTTAAAACCCAATTTTTCCAGATGAAATCCGTGCTTTGGAATAAATCTGAACTTCTATGGGTTACATTCCAATTCTATGCTTACATCTCTTAAATGTCATCTGAATTTCTATGGCTTAATCTAAATCTGAATCCCAATTCTTCTACCCTCTGGTAATTTAACGTATTGAAAATGGTGATTTAGTTCGTGGATTTTCCCATTATATTAGCATGGTGGATCTTTCCCATAGTTTTTTGTAAACGTTTACCAGGCCGGGTAACCCCATTTTATACATTTTGAGGATGTCTATTGAATCCCAATTCTAGATGCAAACTGGGTATATCTATTAAATCACCATTGAATCCCATTAAAACCCATTAAATCACCATGAAAAAACCAGCTTTTCGCCAGGTCCTGGACCTGATCTTTGAACGCTGCGCGCTGCAGACGCTGGACGTCAGCTGGTCCGGCGAGTTCACTGATGCGCCCTGGAGCCGCGCGCCGGTCACGTGTCCATCATTGGGGGTGCCCCGTTGTGGCCCGGGGGGGAGCTCCCCCAATTATAGCCTCTGGTTATGTCAAAATTGCTATTGAAAATGGCTATTTATAGTGGATTTTCCCAGTAAAAATGGTGATTTTCCATAGTTATGTAAACGTTTACCAGAGGGTAGCGATATTTTAATAAGGACAGTGCTGATCATCCAGGGGAACGTGGAAAAAATGTGGAAAAAGCATGATGAATCTTTTGCTGAACCTATGGATTTAGAGGGGTTCCCAGATTTTTTTGAGAGAAAGCCTAAGCCATGTATATATAGATATATAGCGACTATATAGATATACATATACATGTTTATGTAGCATGTAGAAATATAGATGGATAGTAAGTAATAGTTTATGATCGTACATGATTAATTCACAATTAGAAGAATATGTGTATCCAATTGTATATATATATATATACACGCAGTATACATTTACACACACATGCATATGTTGGTATGTAAACAGCACATTTCATATCATTGTTGGCAGGTTTGGTTGGTTGGATATCCCCAATGTTGCTTGGTGATCCCTGTTCGGTGATCATGTCCCTATGATGTTTGATACAGGTAGTACTGTAATGGTTAGTTCCATCCGTGAGGGTTGGTCACAGAGTTTTTTCAACCCCAAAGTCTCCAAATTTACATTTTACTTGATTTCTTTAAGCACACATGCGCCCAAAAGATTTGAAATGTGTGACTTTCCGCACGCTAGAGGAGTTCGCACGTGGATGTGTCCATTGGAACAAGTGGCGAATCAGAGTGGCGAACAGACGTGACCTAGTGGCTCTCACTCAGCCGTGTTACCCCACGGTAAACCCTCGAAACTAAGATGTGGAAAACCCACCATGAACGGTTTGATCATTTTCGGAACGGTTTCCCCTTCTCGGCTTTCCGGCTTTCTACATCCTTTTGGAGCTCACTTACTGGTGCTTAGTAGGGAATTTTCGGGAATGATCCATAATCACTAGTAATGCCATCATCCCAGCAACCCCCAGCAACCCATCCAGCAACCCCACGTAAAACGCACCAGTAAGTTTTGGAGCTCAGTTCCCAGGTAAGTCTGAAGCACTTCTATGGAATCGGTTGTGAGCACCTCACTGAACGCGTGATGGTACACCTGGGTGCAAGATGTCCTGACGCTGGGTAGCACGCACTGGTACGTCACCATGGGAAGCCCAGAGATTTTCGTGATTTCAATAAGCAAAATGGCGACCTTTATTTATCGATAGGTCTGACACAAACAAAAACGCATAAAAATATGTAGAACATTGTAGAACGATTCTATATCTAAATAAATAATTTTTCAGATGGTAATACCAGATGTTCTATAAATTGTGTTTTGTACCTCTACCAGATTCTAATGAACTATGGTGTACCAACACAAACTGGTGTGGTACACCAGATGTTCTCAGGCCTCATTAAAACCGCACAGTACAGGGCTCATCGTGTCACTGAAAAAGGGTAGTTACCAACAAAAACGTTGATTTCATGGTGATTTAGTGGGATTTAATATGATTTAATGGGATTTCCTGGGATTTGGTTAGCTAAGTCCAGTTGAACCTGTCTACTTCACTTGTTTTCTTTCAGGCCATATCTGTCTAGCAGTAGCTTCACAGTTCATAGCGCCATGGCCCAGCGATTTGATCATGTCCATCACGAGGAACTGACATTGCTTCATGCGTTTCTCGGCTGTGCGACGAAGGTGGAACCGTGAGGTGTCACCCATGGAAACTCGGAATGAGCAGAACTGATTTGGACCAGCATCTTAGCGTTACACTACTCAATATATATATATATATATAATTATATATATATATAATTATATATATATATATCTACTTATATCCTTATGTATATACTGTACTTATTTGTATATATATATATATATCTATTACCTAAACAATCTGCCATTTTTTCAGGCTCCTGTGCTTGCCATGCCGCCATGCCCAGATGGAGCCCTGGTTCCAGGGGCCCCGTTATGCAACGGCAAGGTCCAGACATTTGAACTGGATCGGCTCGACACGCTCGGAGCTCTTGACGGCCTTCAGCCGGATGAAGTGCTTGGAGGAGCGGCAAACCTGGGGTTAGCTGTTGGTAAACTAAGATAACTAGTGAAAATCACCATTGTTAATAGCTAAATGAACTATTTCGACTGGGCCATGTTCAATAGCAAACCTGTTTAAATTACCAGAGGGTATATGAATTATATGCTGCTTTTGCAATTTAGTAATAGTAATAGTTAGCAATATCAGTTAGCAATATTAGTTAGCAATATTAGCTCATATCATGGTTACTTACATATATATATATATATATATACATATGTTAGCAATGTTAGAAACATCATGGTCTGTAATATGATAGTAGTGTGCTACTATAACATAATAGTTGATAAAGCTTCACATTGATACTATGATTGTTTTGCCAATCATATTTCTTGTATTTTTACATGTATTACATGAGGTAAATATGTAGTATACTTCGGGAGGAACAAAGTTTATGCTTCTTGAAAGCTTTACAAAACATCCATCTCGGTCAACTGCGGATCACACTTTCAAGTCCGTTTTGTGTGGCAGGTGTGGGACGGTTAATTATCACCCTGTTTTAAACATATAAGTTTTTTCAGCTTTTGGAGGGTGGAAATGCGGCCGGGGTACGACAAACTCCATGCTAGGATTCTACTGGGAAAGGGCGCGCGGAAGAAGAAACCAAACATGTTCACTGTGGGAAGCTCAACAAGCGCAACTTTTGTTTTACCAGTGTAGTTATATGTATTGTTTGTATCCGTATGTATTTTTATTGTTAATGTTTTTCAGGTCATGGATCGCCCCTGGGGAGGATAAGATGATAAGGGCTCAGGGATGTAGGGGATATACCCCTGTTTGTAAGAGGAACATGGTGCACATGCAATAATGATGTATGGATATATAGAAATTATATAGATTATAATAGATAGCGTACATCAATTATTATTTTGCTTTTGACAAACAAGTATGTTGTTCACCCATATTTTAGGGTTTCCTAAAATAGGGGTACCCCCAAATCATCCATTTTCACTGGGTTTTTCCCATGATACGCGATCCATTTTCTACACTGGAGGACCTTGCCTTGCAAGACATACCACTGGACACTCGACGACGAGAAAAGAATGAGGGCCTTAGCCAAAAGCGGGGACTTGCAGCCAACCAAATATGGCAATAGAAGTGGAAATTATTGGGTTTTTGTGTACATAGACATGTTGCTGAGTGTATCCAGCATGATGGATGTGTTTCAAACATTGGGGATACCTTGGGGGAAAATGATGATAAACTCCATCAAGTGTTTGTTTCCCAACATCTTCAGAGCCTACAGGGTGCTTGGATGGGTGTTCCCGGACGTTGAAAACGTGGCTAGGAATTAGGGTACATACCCATTCCGTTCTTTTACCACTTTCAATGGGATTAAAGACCAATCGCCAATCGTGTCAGCACAAGTGGCCCTAAAATTCGCTCCTGAAGTGGACCTATTGTACTTGAACCATACTGTACCAGTGCATTGTCGGGGTCTGACCCGAGAATGCCCAAATTGCACTGGGTATTTGCCCAAAAGACTACGCCACTTTGAGCGTGTTCCTGCACTTGTTACACCTACCTCTATACATACGTGCGTGTGCACGCAGATACACTACGTAGAAGCATACAAAGATGCAATCACACAAAGATGCATAGTTGCATAGATAGGTAGATAATGGTTTATAGATGTTTATAGGTGTATATATATATATGTATACAGATGGAAGGATAGATGCATGGATGGATGGGTAGCTCGCCCGGGCACATGGGGTAGACTAGGTACCATTCGTTTTTTTCTTCGTTTTTTTTTTCAGACGATATCTGATGATAAAATAACAATACATATAGTATGAATACATTGATTGAATACACACATATGCACACATATACACAGATATACACGGATATACACTGATATGCAGTGTGATATGCACAGATATACACAGAGATACATACGTCAATGCATCCATACATGCGCAAACATACCAACATGCGAGTATACACAAACGCACAAACGCACAAACATAGAAACCATAAACACATAGATACACATTAAATCACATTAATATGAATAGATTTCCTGCAAAAAGTCATGGCCCAAAAAGGACGACGACTTGCTGAACACCTTGGCTGAACTCGACAAATTGAAGCACCTGCAGCTCTGGTCCTTCAGCACCGGACCTGGGCTCTGCATGACGGGTCGAGGCATAGAGCGGCTGGCCTTCAGTCTCACGTCCCTGCTGCCTGGCGAAGTGGGATGAAGTCCTGGGAATTTTCCGGATGTCCCATGGGAATGGGCAACCCCCATTTTTTGTATATATGGGTTTGTCTTAAAAATATTGTACCCCTACACCCAATGGTTAATGATCATTATCCCTACTAAATGGCTATAATACCCCATTTTCAGACATACCCATATTGTTATGTACCCGGCCTGGTAAACCTGTACAAAACACGATGGAAAATCATCATGCTATTAATGGACGAATCATGACAAATCAACTATTTCGACTGGGCCATTTTCAATCGCTATGTCACAAATTACCAGAGGCTAGATATGGTGGGACTTTAATTGGACTAAAATGGGCCATCATCTTGGTTCTATTAAATGACTTGGCTATAGCAACCTCACTGGCCGACTTCATTGAAAATGATGGTGTGAAAATTGCCACCGCCCATTTTCCTCTGACAATTCTTCAAAGCAATTGATATGGCACCTATAGTTCGACTTCCGACAAATTGGAAAAATGTGCGGGGTTTGGGCAGCTACAAAGGGGATAAGGTGCCAAACTTGCTAAACCTGAAAGCAATTACGGCCTTGTCAATTACGGCCTTGTTGTTGATGATGATTGTCAATCACACAAGTAGCAAGGCAACACCACAACCATCCTGTTTTCTCTGGGATTAGACTCCTTTCTCCTGTCACCGCCAATATGAAAATCGCTGTCATTGTCACCCTTCACCAGCCAAGGAAGAAACTCAGCTTGGACAGTTTTGTTTTTCAAAGTGCTGAACCTCTGCATTGCCTTTCCAGTCTCCTGGCAACATCAGAACCACAAAAGAGGTTTGGGATGGCTGAAAGTTGGGTTGACCAACACCCAGCTGTGTTTGGTACCCTGGCTGTGATGTGGTTACTTCGCAACTAATTGTTTACCATCGGATACCATAAAACACATGGGGTAGGGTAAGACAGAAACAACAAAACTTAGGTAGGTTTCCAGATTCTGCCCTCCTGCAATTTGACCAAGCTATGGAAAGCGGCTCATTTAGTTCAATGATTTACCCATTAAACATGGTGATTTTCAATAATTAGCTACATCAATAAATTGCCATCAATAAATTGCCCAGGTTATAAGACTCGGCAAAAGGCTTTGTTTAAAGACATTCAAGTGTTAGCCAAGTTAGTTCAACCAACTTAGCTATCATTTGGGGGCCCTTTCTTGTCACAAAAAACAGTTTTTTGATTGTTCTATCGTATTCTACTCATATCCGGTCAAAGCAAAACCCCCCAATTCTTGGCATCAAAATTTGGTTCAATCATTTGGCCATTACTAATGATGATTTTCCAGATCAAACTGTAAGTTTCTATCAGATTCTAAAACTCAGACACAGATGTTTGAACCTTCCAAATCTAATGATGATGTTTAGAACATTTTAGAACCAGATCAAATTTGGCCATTATTAATGATTCATATGATGTTTGAACTCCACTTCACCTTCCAAATTTGGTCCGATTGGATGCAGGTCAGTGTCCTTCGCTCTGCGAATTGTTGCTGGAAGGGACTCAGCCGTGTAGCTGGAATGGCCGAGGTTTCAATCGACCAAACCGACCAAAATGAGGGTTTGACTTAATATTAAAACGTCAACATTATAGGACTTAACATTATTTTTAACCGTCCAAAATTGTGATTTGACGAGAATTTTACCTTTAAACATATGGATTTGTAGGGATTATGACATATTATAACACTATCATTATGGGGATGTCATCGACAACAATGTCTAATTCACAACCAATAAATATTTGACGATTGGTTGAATGAACATTCATGTGTGCATCAGCTTTGTGAGACATCAAGGTGCCAAGGGTTTGTTTCCCTTCTTTTTGGTTGGTGGAAAGTTAGCTTCAAAATTGCTCTCGGTGCAAATACCAGTTGTGCTCGTAAGAAAGAATATAAACTACAGCAATCCCTGTCTTGTGAGCTTTCGGAACGCCGGATTTTTTGGTGGCGGGTTCATGATGGCCTAAACATTCGATAGTGGTTTCAAACATGTCTTATTTTCCAGCCTAGTTGGGGTGATCCCATTGCCTTTCATACTTTGGGGCTTGAAAGTTGCAACTACCAACCCCAGGTAGCATGGGAACGCTTGGCCACTT
This sequence comes from Cladocopium goreaui, assembly GCA_947184155.2. Taxonomy (NCBI): domain Eukaryota; class Dinophyceae; order Suessiales; family Symbiodiniaceae; genus Cladocopium; species Cladocopium goreaui. The sequence continues at coordinate 1,622,189 of CAMXCT020006622.1, read as the reverse complement.
GTGCTTTTCCAAGTTGGTGACTTGGAGTTGTGCGACGATCTTTTTTGGAAGTGCTGGGTAAAAGCAGCTGGTGAAGGGTAGCTGTTTACATGAATAAATATGTGTTAATATATATATATATATCATTTCTTGGGGTAGACATGGATAAATATAGCTGCTACATACTACTACTACTACTGCTACTACTACTGCTGCTAGACACTGCTACTACTAAACTACTAGACTACGACTACACTACGACTACTACTACGACTACTACGCTACTACGACTACTACGACTACTACGACTACGACTACGCTACTACGACTACTACGACTACTACGACTACGACTACGACTACTACGACTACTACGACGCTACTACGACTACTACGACTACTACGACTACTACGACTACTACGACGACTACTACGACTACGACGACTACGATTAACGACTACGGGACACTACGACTACTACGACTACTACGACTACTACGACTACTACGACTATACTACGACTACTACGTACTCTACTACTACTACTACGACTACTACGACTACTACGACTACTACGACTACTACGACTACTACGACTACTACGACTACTACGACTACTACGACTACTACGACTACTACGACTACTACGACTACTACGACTACTACACTACTACGACTACTACGACTACTACGATTACTACGACTACTACGACTACTACGACTACTACCGACTACTACGACTTACTACGACTACTACGACTACTACGACTACTACGACTACGACTACCGACTACTATACGACTACTACTACGAGACTACGACGACTACGACGACTACTACGACTACTACGACTACTACGACTACTACGACTACTACGACTACTACGACTACTACGACTACTACGACTACTACGACTACTATGACTACTATACGACTACTACGACTACTACGACTACTACGACTACTACGACTACTACGACTACTACGACTACTACGACTACTACGACTACTACGACTACTACGATTACTACGACTACTACGACTACTACGACTACTACGACTACTACGACTACTACGACTACTACGACTACTACGACTACTACGACTACTACGACTACTACGACTACTACTACTACTGCTACTACTACTCCTGCTGCTGCTGCTGCTACTGCTACTGCTACCGCTACTGCTACTGCTACTGCTATTGCTACCACTAGGACTACGACTACGTATACGACTACGACTACGTATACGACTACGACTATGACTACGACTACTACGACCACCATGTACATGTATTTATCTACAGGATTCTACAGGTATCAATAAATAATTTTGAATGAGGGAAAAATCCCAGCTGCCCAGCTTATTTCCAGTTGGGTTTGTGGAACTGGCCATCCAAGATCCGCCACGATTTGGTTGCCTTTTGAGCTGTTTTTCAGTCATCAAACATGGCAATGGCCTTTGATTCCCTTTTTGCAAGGGAATTCCTCGAACTAGAACCATTTTCCATAGCAAACTGCTAGTTTGCTGGTTTTTTTTAAATATTTTTTTTACCTTCCCCAAGCCTATGATAGGAACGATGACGTCAACGCCCTTTATCGGACGCCGCCTGAAACCGCGATTCGCTGAGGTGAGATTGCGCTTGGCTTCCTGTGGCGTGGCAGGTCAGTTGGATTGCTCGGCAATGCCATTGCTACAGTATTTGTGGCTATTTGAAGCTTGGGCGTGGAGAAAACATGAGAAAACTCGACGGACTCAGAGTTTGAAAAATTGGTGATATTTGGTGATGGTTTGCTGGAAAATCCGGCATGTTTCGATGATATTCCCAGCTAGAAACCTGCATTTATAACCATTTATATCCATTTATAGGGGATTTTCCTGCTTGCCACGTTTGATGACAGGAGGGTAAACAAAACATCTAATCTTAGGGGTTGATAGTTTTGATCCATATATCCACTTAGGCTTGCCCTGTCGTGCGCTGAACCAGCTAGGGAAGCCAGGGTTAAAAGTTGGATTCTATAGGCATGTTGGGGATGGTCATGCCACCACTAGGGAATTATCATGGCCAGTATAAGGATTTTTTAATAATGCTGTGATAACCGTAACCAATAGAAACATCCATTTTGACCATAGTTTTGACCATAGTTTCACCAACCGTGACATCGGTGTTGTGCTTAGAAGTGACCTTACAAGAATCATTCAACCGAAAAACAAGGGGTGTGAAACCGGTTGACTCCGAAGGGGGGTTCATAAGAATATGTAATATGCATATATGATTTTATATATACACATAATTATAGATATATGTACATAATTGTACATACAGACTTGTGTTTGTCTATGTTTGTGTAGATGATGGATCCCACACTTGTTTTTTAGTTCTGACGTGCCTTGCAGCTCAGCCATCAAGGACAACACAGGTCTGACAAAGATTCACGGCGCCTGGGATCCTTGTGGTCTGCGCGGAGTCGTCATGGGGAGTTTTCAACCATTTTCAATGGGGTAAGACAGGTACCTTTCTCTATGGCATCGATTCCAGATGTTCAGGATTCGGATGGTTTGGAAAACAACTTCGAGGTGACGATTTTTCAGATTCTCCTGAGGATTTGGTGTTGTTTGGGTGCCATTTGAGTCCATGCTTCAGCCAACCCTCATGGTTTCGGTTTCGGTGGCTTAGACTGCATGCAGGGTACTCCAAACATTCCCGCCTCAATCAACTCTGTTGATTTGGGGATTACCCAAAATAGTGATAAACAGTCAGAAATTTGGTACCCTCTCCTATTAGGAAACTGGTGGTCTGCCTCGTCGTTGCGAGGCAATGGACAAGCCCTGGAGGTGTTGAATCTGGGTTCCACCGGCTGCTGCAGCATTGAGGGCTTTGAATTTCAACGTTTGGCCACTTCGACCCTGATGCGAATCGGAGGATCCGTCGAAGTGGACTGGGAGTTTCCAGTTTGTTGGACTTTCTATCATGTATGGGCAGTTTAACCACTACAGTTCGACAGTATGGAAGCCACTAAAATGGCTGTTGCACATGTTTCCAGTCATAATGTGCAAATGAGAAGTTTAACCACAATATGTTTGGTTGAACTGCTTGGCATGGTCGACCACCTCGGAAGTGTGGACAGGGACGAGATTTGATCCCCTTGTAGTAGCCTTGTAGAGTTTTAAAAAAAGATATATATATATATAGAAGAGTAGAATCCCATGAAAAATTGTGTTGAATTACTGGTTGGTGCTTTGGAACATGACTTTTATTTTTCCCCAACGATTGGGGAATTTCATCATCCCAACTGACGAACTTCATCATTTTTCAGAGGGGTCGGGCTCAACCACCAACCAGATGACCTTTCTATCCTTTTTTTGGGGTTACAATCGATGTAGTCTCTGCAACACGGAGCATCCAGCCCTTTTTCGATGGAAAACCAGACGGCGATTTTCGTCTGGTTTGGTCCCAACATGTATGTAACGATTGGAAAAAGCCGCGTTGTCCAGAAATCGTAGCCTAGAAAAGCAACTTTAGCATATAGGACAGGAATTACCACATGAATTACCAGGACCGATTTCAGTTTTTTTTTAGAATGCTCAGGCCCAAAATGGAGAAACAATCCGAGTAGATGGTTTGAACATCTCTCTGGAGAAACTTCCCAAAGATTGAAAATCGGAGAAAAGTCGGCTCCCTCTCACAAAAAATTGGATAATTTTCAATGCACCCAGCATGATTTCTTTCAGTGTGACATAATGGGATATGAATGGGATATGAATGGGATATGAATGGGATACGGTAACAAAGGGATATCAATGAGTCGCCCTTGCAAAAAGGTGATGTTGGATTTGTCCATGCTGCACCTGCGGGACAAGCAACTCAGCAACTGGGCAGTGAAGGACCAGCGCAGCGTTTCCGGATGAAGAAAGTTTGGACGATGGATTTGTGATGGATTTATGATGGATTATGATGGATTCGATACAAGAATCACGATTTGTGAAGGTGGTCCTAAAAACATAATTATGATGTGTGAAGAATATGATCATCAATTATGAAAAACACAATTCGATTATCAATTGATTTGTGTTGATTTCGAAGTTTCAGCAACACTCTCCGTTGGTTTTTCAGTATTTTAGGATGAACTCATCTCACCTCTTTCAACACCATTGCGATGGGGAATTTCCATTGAAGACGTGAGGATTGACCACTGGGAAACAGTTTTGTCTATAGGGAGCTCTAACCGGTCCAAAGACATGGGCTATAAAAACCAACCGAGAATGGCGAAGACAAGTGAGATGATTTTACAATTATGTATAATTAATTATAATTATAATTATAATTATAATAATATATATATATATGTATTTATGTCAGGACAAACATGAGGGTTGACGAGCAAAGATAGGTGATTTTATCAGCAACGACTTCTTCTTTAACTAGCAATCAAAGGCGTCATTCCACAGAGGATTATCACCAGGATTTTTCATTTTCTTAGGGCTTTCCCAAAAAGGGGCTACCCTCTGGTAAACGCTTACATAACGAACTGGAAAGATCCACCATTTTCAATGGGTAAATCCACTATTTCTATGGCCATTTTCAATAGCTATATTATGTTAAATTACCAGGGGGTACCCCATCCAATCATCCATTTATTGGGCTACCCCCAGCCATTCCACCGGCCTTCCACACGGGCTTGCGCCAGAAACGAGGTCCGATCTTGCTGAAAGCCCCGTATCTGATCAAGGTGGTTTTGGGAGAGATGCCCGGTTTCAGACTATGATGATACATGATTACAACATGTTTAATGTGGGTAAATTGATGGTTAATGATGGTAAATGATGGTAATCATTAGTTAGCGGTTAATGACTAATGTGGTGAAAACAATGCCATAAACTAGCCATGATTGGGAATGGTAAACATACCGATTTATACCACCTATACAAATGTTGATGACTGGGGGATGGTGCAAATGGCATTGTTTTAACCACATTCACCTTTTGCGGCTTCTGGTGGTAGGAAGCGAACCTTCCGAGGAACTCAATGAGCCCCGAGCTGCTTGTGGACTTCCTGACAAGTGCCAGGAGAGCTGGGAGTGCTGGCCATTGGATGGCTCAGCCATGGGGGTTTCCATAGTCATGCACCAACAGCTGGATGGTTTATTTCATGGAAAATCCGAAAATACAATGGATGATTGGATGGGGTACACCCATGACTATGGAAACCTCCAGATGAAACCATAACTGGTTGGTGGTTTGGAACATTTTTTATTTTCCCATATATCGGGAATAATCATCCCAACTGACTTTCATATTTTTCAGAGGGGTAGGTATACCACCAATCAGATAAGTTGTGTGACTTCAATACCAAGAAATATGAATCCACATGACTAATGGTTCCCCGAAAAACATGCAGAATGAACATCTGCAGCAGATTTTCTAAACGGGATGGTTTGATATTGATACATTTGATACTTAAGCAAGCGAGGAATGTTGTGCTGGTATCACCACCCAGTATCCGCTGGAGATCAGCTCCCCAGTTGCTATACTATAGGTCAACCGTGAAACTCACTGGACCGGGTCGATGGTTTCACCGATGAGGCAGTTGAAGAACCTGAGTCTCTGCTGTTCCGCAAGTGGATCATTGACTTTGCTCAGCTTGTCACTTTCCGAACGACCTCCGGAAGACTTCGCTGTGAAGCTACAACTGTTGGAACTCTACGTGCCCTGGAGATTTGAGGGGGTATATTTTCTGGATGGATCAAACGTTCCCGAAACTTCGCTTGTCGAATCCAGGTGTTTGCATTTTCGCAGGTTTGATTTCCCGATAGCCCCCACTGTTCTATTGGTCATGATTTTTTTAAAGCACGTGTTACATCGTGTTACAATACAAATCACATACCCCCAGTATTGTTGGTGAAATTTGACGACCACATTTGTGAGTGACTTGCAACAAGCATCTGAGGAGGCATCCTGCACACTTTTGGCTTCCTCGATGTCTGTGGAAGCTTGGCCCGTCGGGGGTTCTGCTGTCATCAAGCGAGGCGGTGGAAGGCGAGTGCGGCTGTGGGTGGTAGACACTTGGCCCATCACCGTGGGGGGACCTCCAGCGGATTGGTCAAAGATGAAAGTAAGTGTTATGCCATCTATGACCAATTTTAACTTATATCTTGGCATGTTACTTATATATTCTTGGCATGAACACTTATAAAGTTATGGTCTTATTTGTAAGTGTTCATGGCAAGAATCATTTGATTTTGAGTTCCTTGTCAGCGAAAGGACAACATCTATGAAACTCCCAACATTTAGATGATAACTCTCGAAATCGAGCCTGGCAATGGAACCTCGTTTTTTTCTTTTTTTGATCCCTGAATCAACCGTGTTTGGAGACGTGGCACTCTCCGAATTCAACAACGGGGTTCACGGGTTGACATCCGTTGATCTGTCATTTGGGAAAGGATCATTGTGTGCTGATTTGGCATGACCTCAACATGTGTGTTCTGCGAAATGTGCATTAAAAAGGTGGGGGAAGCGCAGTGATATATGGAATACCACCAGCTATACATGGTATATCCCGGATTATATAGATATATATGTTATGTAATATATATATATACACACACACTGTATTTGATTATATATGTAATGTGTATATAATTATATATATATATATATTTGTTGGGTTAATGGTGGATTCGAAACTTCTAAACCACTTATGCTACATGGAATGCTCGATCAAACCTTGTATGCCCTGAGGAACAGCAGGAGCCCGTCAGTCCTTATGGCCGCATTCACCGTGCAGATGAGAGTTGGCTGCCAGTGCAAAGTTAGCGCAGAAAGGTGGGATCTGGGTCGCTCCCGAAAGTTGCTTTTAAAGGACCCCCGAAAAAGATATGTGTACATACATATATATATATATGTACATATATATATATATATGTATACATATATGTATAAAACTGTATGGTCAACTCATTATTAGGATGTATATGGTTTAGATGTTTCAACATCATACTTTGAAGCTTTCCAAGTGTGATCGATTTTCTGCGTTGCACTGCGTTGTTTGCAGGCCTCACCGCATGGACCGGAAGCCACAGCCCATGAGCCGTGCGTCAAAGGGGGCGGCCTCGCCACAAAGAGAACAACCCTATCGACAAGGTGTAGCGGAGGCGTCTTGAGCAATGCCCGTTCAGACGCTGAGGCAGCATTCTCTCCCGCCACGGCGTTTGCGGTGATGTGAAACATCGCAGGTGGATGCGATGCCGTGTTGGTCAAGCTCAAGAGCAAGAAATGCGAGAGTGAAGGGGTTTCGGGATGTTTCAGGTATATGATCAAACTCCTTGTAATGGGAAACCAGCGATTTTCAGGTATACCATGGACCATTAGAACTGGTTATAGCAACCCAGATTTTGAAAACATCTTTGAATATCTGATCCAGAATGTGTTTCTCCCACAGCTCGGTTGTAGCTCTAGCCACCATTCTAAGGGAACCAGAGAAGGGCCTGCAGGTCCCATGACATGTCGAAAGAGTTGGTGTCCCCTCAGCGCTTTTCCACCTGACCTGGCTATCCAATCTCACCGGGAAGTGTCCTCACTTCCAGATGACTTACTGTACATCAGTTATAGACCTGAAAGACAATGAAGAAAATTGATAAACAAAAATGCTGATTTTCGGCCTATAGCTGGTTTGGCTGTAGCTTCTCTAACTGAAACATGTAAGGAACTGGCGGATGGGCCGTGAATTGATTCGATGTTCTGAGGTGAGATGTCTTCTCAACTTGTGCCCTGATGTGGATTGCCATTTTTGCGGCGCTGGGACTTGTGCAGGGAGGTAAGATGAAGGAGTAGATTGAAGGTCAAACCTTGCGTCAAAGCGTGACTTTGGCAGATGCGGCCTGGTTTGCTCCGCAATCGAAAAAAAGGATCACACCATATCAAGGTGGATCAGCATCTTTTTACATTGGCTGTTGTTGTTATTGCTGTTTGGCAAGCTTTTGCGAAACCAGTTGGGTGTCGGAGCATCTCCTTGGCATCTCCTTGGTCGCCCGGGTGGTCAGGTATAGACATGGTGGCGACTTCTGCAATCTCCATGCAGATCAGTGCCCTGCCGGGTACGGTGCCAAACAGGTTGGAAACCTGGAGAATTTTCTATTGAAGATATCATCTACTGGTTGGTGGTTTCAAACATGGCTTTTATTTCCACAATTAATATATTTAATATGGGATATCATCCTTCCCATTGGCGAACTCCATCATTTTTCAAGATGGTTATTGCACCAGCAATCAGCATCTAATATCTATAAGTCGAAAAAACCCACCTGCACACACTGAAATCGGCATCTGTTTTTTGGGGGAGATTGCGAAAAAATAATGGCCAAACTCTTGGATGATCAGGGTGGAAAATGGTGTTTTCATGAGATCATGGGATATGTCATGGGATACCAAAGGTCTGGCTTAACAATGCTGGGGGTTTCAACTGTTCTTCATCTTTGGGATCATGTCGCAGCCTTCTTCCGGGTGTCTCACAGTATATCCAAAAAAACTGTGCCCGTCGCTGACTCCCATGATGTACGGGCTTGAGTAACCATCTTAGTTAAACCAAACAGTATATAGTTCTCCCATGTACATTGGGAAAGTGGTTGTGAAGCAGTCATTCCAGCAGCACCAGCTTCAGGTACCAAGGTGAGGAGAATTTTAGCGTCGGCATTTGCTTTGGAGAGGATAGGGGAAAACTCGGGAAGGAGCTGCTGGTGGGTTGAAATGTCACCAGCAACAATAGCTCTTTTCAGTAACTAGAAGCATGGCAATGAGAATCGCTTCAGCGGAGTATGGCCAGAAATCTGGTGGTTTCAATCTGCCATCATGGGAGAAGCACAGATGGGTACATTACGAATTGCTAGTGAAGATCTTGGTATTATGAGACATTGACGTGTAGCTAGACTAGACCATTGACACGTAGCCAGATAGGGCATTGACATGTATTAACATGTATTAACATGTATTGACATCTATTAACATCTATTAACATCTATTAATATCTATTAACATCTATTAACATCTATTAACATCTATTAACATCTATTAACATCTATTAACATCTATTACCACAGTATCTTTGACATGTAGCCCCTAGTATCACATGATGCATACTCCAGCCCTTTTCAGAGGGCGGACAGCGGTATTCTGGGACAACTCCTGAAGTTCCTATCCTGAGGAGCGCCAGCTGCTGTTCGAAGAGAACGGAGAGAAAAAGGCGCTCTTTGGAAACAGAAACAACATGGGAAACACATCTAATTAAACACTGGGTATACACTGGTAGTGAATGAAACTGGTGATTCTCTTCCATCCGGTTATTTAACATAGCCATGGAAAATTGCCCATTTATAGATGGTTTACCTATTAAAAATGGTGATTTTATCGATACACTATGGAGGAATCATTTTTCGGAGTTCTCTGGACGTCGCAGAAACCATCCCACACCTTGGTTCCTGACAATGGGAGTCACCACGGCAGTATGGGGGGTTAGCCGATTAGCCGCACCTCAGACAGTGTTGGATCCATAATAATGATGGTGATAATTAGTAATGATCCATTAATAACATTGATAATGATAGTAATAATGACCCATAGGGATATTACTATTAGTAATAACATTGATGATGATAGTAATAATGATGGTGATCATATGTGATCATATAACAGTGATAATGCTAGTAATACTAATAAGATCAATCATAATGACAAAGCGCTGTGAGATTCTCCGGGGTTGCGGGAGTAAGGGCCAAACTCGCCCAACTCGCAAAATGAATCATACTCTCACAGGAATCATAGTGATAAAGAGGCCAGCAGATTTTTCCAAAATGAATAAGGGGTAGTCTCTACCCTCGGGTAATCAAACGTGGCTTGCTGGAAAACGCTTTACAGAGGATGTTTCCAGCTATAAACCACTATAAACCTCTACTTTTCATGGGTTTTTCAAGCCACGTTTGATGACAGCAGAGGGTACACCCATTGTTAATCATTATCAACTATGATTGACCACTATTAACCACTATTAACATCGATTAACAACTATTAACATCTATTAACCACTATTACCCTCTGGTAAATAAACATAGACCCTGAAAATCACCAATTTTTAATGGAAACTAGTCTTCCAACCCCTATCTGCCAGGGTCTATGTTAATTTACCAGAGGGTAACATCTATTAACATCTATTAACCAGAGGGTAATGTGCAGCAGCCTTGCTTCCGTTGCCCCAAGCTTCCTGGGTACACCCAGGCGCAGTGGACGCTCCCCCACCGCAACGGCGACGTGTTCGCCTATGGCAAGGCGGGGAGGCTACGAGTTTTCTGCAGGACCCAAGAATTGATGGTGAATGATGTGTTTTTGTGTTTGAAATTTGATGTACAAACGTGAAAACAGTGGATGTTTCCCATTTTTGATCTACATCTAGTGAAATCTGAAAGTGGGATTGGCCAGCTTAAATTTCTGAATGGTATTGCAGATGGAATGAAACTCTGGGGTATTCTACAACCAAACTGTCAAACATGGAGATGCAACCAACAACTTTTACTGGCAACTGAAGGTTGGTGAGTTGAAAATTGAGATCTTGATCAGCAGTTCTTTTCTGCCAGCAATGCTGGGGGTTTCACCAGCGAAAGTCAACCATGAATCCATCCGCGGTGACTCCATCCCTACCTTGGATGATGAAACTCTAAGCATTGATGCTTTTGGAGCCAATCACAGCTGGGACCCACACTGGTCTTTACGGAAAAGCCTGGTTGGCTGCAATCGTCTGCAATCTCAGGCCCTGAACGGCGGCTGGAAACATGGAGCCAGACAGCCCAGGGGCGTCCCAGGAAACCATTGGGAGGATCCAGCTGAAGATAGCTGAAGTGATGGGAATTCACAGGGATTTAACGTCCCCAGTCAGCTGATCCGCCATTCAATGGTTAGGAACATGCAGAAGAGGAAGGTTTACTAAGAACCTAGTGTATTAACTATCAACAACTACTCTTGTAAGGGCGAATCTTAACCAGCTATCATCAAGGCGTCACCTTAGGGGAGAGTTGAAGCCCCATCAGGTAAGGGAACTATCCTAGTTACCACTGTAATCATTTCGGAACTTGATGCGATCGTCCCAGGCCCTTGGGGCCTTCATGTGCTGCAACCTCTGGAAATCCATGGAGAATCACCCAGCTCCATGCCCATTTGGTTTGGGGATTTCCTATGAACACCTTCCATCAAAGTCGATGATTTTCCAACTCACCTTGAACTCCCCCATTTCTAGATGATTTTCCAATCTACTCACATTGAACTCCCCAATAAAAGTCGATGATTTTCCATCGATTTTTACCTTAAAAGCTCCATTTCAGTGCGTTTTTCCCGTGATTTTCTCAGGAAACCCCTGGATTTTTCAGCTTACGGCAGGTGCCACCGACCTTGGAGGTGGAGGAGCCCAGTCTCGTGGTGATGCTTTGGGGCCAAAGAGGTGCCAGGGCGGCACGAAGAAAGATTTTTCTTTTGGAGAAATGTGTGATATATATATATATGATTATATATATATGATTATATATGTATAGCTGACTTTGATGAATTTAATAATGAAAAACTTGGTCCGGGGTTCTTCCTGCTGTTAAATGTTTTGTTCTCGCTACTGATGTTATACCCTGGTATTGGCATTGAGTTTTTGTATTCCGACTTCGTCATTTTTGCCGTCTCTGTCTTTGGCTTCATCACCTGCTTCATTCGCAATCTGTGGGGCTTCCCAGAGATTTGCGTGTGTTGGTGTTCATTTGGGACAAATGGACTATCATGGAGTGAAAGGTAGCAAGTTGTAGGACATAAACCTCATGCAGAACTGCTTGTGGTTGGATCTATCTTCTGCAGCTGTTTAGTTGCCAGGAAGACCGAACAACCCCTTCGTGTCTCGTCACCGCGCTTGCTGTCTGAATGGTGGTTTTAGCGAACTCAGCGTCAGCGAAAGGATTTTGGGACTGGTGCATCTCAATTGCGCGGGCAGTCGGAAAATCTTTTTGGGCATAGATGGCGGTAGCGATGCCGCAAAATCTGCCGCTGAATCTGCCGCTAATGCTTCAAGAGCCGCAGCTGATGCAGCACACTCTGCAGCCAATGCTACGAGATTCATAGCCAATATTACAGCAGCCGTAGCTGATTCTACACGAGCGGCAGCTTCGGCTTCTGAAGCCGCAGCGAATGCTGCTAGTTATGCCATGTGGATGAATGTTTTTGTCATCGCAATCATCATAGTCATAGTATGGTGCAACTGGACGAGTCTGCTTAATTATGTTAGTGCAAGACCTGAGACAGTCTTGAGATCAGAGGAAGATTGCAAGACCTGAGACAGTCTTGAGATCAGAGGAAGATTTTCATTTTGGACACCGGCGCCGTTGATCCCTCCAGGGCTCCCCTATGCTTGGGCCGGTGACGTTGTGAGTTATGAGCACCAATTGGCCAAAAATGAGTCAACTGCTTGCTGCTTGACAGAATGAACCTTGTTTGTTTTGGCGTCCTGTATTGCCCTGATTGCATTTGCCTCAAAGCCCTTTGACTTTGGCCGAGGTCAAAATGGCAAGCGCAACAACAATTGTCTTCCGGGACCCAAGGAGTTGATACTGCTAGCTTGGCTCAACATGATGAATATCTACAGCCAACGGATTTGATATTTACGTATACATTTACAGAAGTCCCTTGTTGTGGATGAAGCAGAGATGCAACGCCGAACCTTTAGCAACCAGAACATACGATAGAAATAACTTCCCAAACGCTTCTGAAAGTGCAACGATTTCACAATTAGCATGGACTTTCAAAACAGTCTTGCATTTTTTTTCCTGATCTAGAGGCCTCAGGTGAATTTGGCAGGCCCCACTGACCGGGGAGGCATGCCTGCATAACATCCGCATAGTAATTTTACAACATGTCCTATAGAATGCAGCTGTTGGAGAAGGCAGTAGAATGGACGGAAGATGACAGAACAAAGAAGCGCAAATAGGTTGTGCATGGCGTCCGTTTCTTTCATAGGGACGACGCACCCTCGCAGCAAAAGCGCAAATGGTGCTGTAAATAAGCTTGACCCCCTATACCTGCCAATTTGATCCAATTTGTTTGTTGTTGTTTTCAGTTTTCCACATCAACCCTTTTGCTGGTTGAGTCTTTCCTTTCCTTTCTTGAGAGTTTCATTTATTGCACCAACGCCCTTCAAGATTGTTCTGCGCAATTATATCATAATATATATTGACGGACTGAAACTTAGAATGCGCATTTGGAAGCGGCACTCCACACGTGCAAAACTGGAAAAATGCATTTTACCAGCATTTCGAAACTTAGAATGCGTCCCCCCACCTAGGATGAAGCTATTCGGCAATCAACAGTTAGAATGCCTCCAAGGACATATGTTTTTTCCAGGCAGAAACACATATATATCCTAGACCCTCCAAGTCACCATAAAAAAGGTAGTTTACCACATAATTTTCATAGTTTTAGCAACTTTTCAGGGTATTTGGAGGTTCTGGGTATATGAATGTACCTGTTTGAGAATATCTCTTTTTTTTTTGTGCATTTTGCAGGTCTGGGTACTTTTGCTCGCTTTCCCCATTCGATAACCTTGACAAAAGTGAGTTTCCCGTACAAAATTGCGATTTTGGACACATACCTGAGGTAGATAGGCTTCTGGGAAAAGAGGACACACCCAGCCACTAATGGTGTTGAACAGACAGTTAGAATGTGGCTTTAGTAGAGGATCCCCATCATTGATAAATACCTTTGTCTTATCTCCTAGATGGGCCACTAGCTGGAATGCCTGTAACTGTCACTGATTGGAAAAGATGTTTATATATTTTTTTTTAAACGGCAAAACTGGAAAATTGCATTTTACCAGCATTTCAGAACCTAGAATCCCCCCCCCCACCTAGGATGAAGCTATTCGGCAATCAACAATTAGAATGCCTCCAAGGACATATGTTTTTTCCAGGCAGAAACACATATATATCCTAAACCCTCCAAGTCACCATAAAAAAGGTAGTTTACCACATAATTTTCATAGTTTTAGCAACTTTTCAGGGTATTTGGAGGTTCTGGGTATATGAATGTACCTGTTTGAGAATATTTTTTTTTTTTTTGTGCATTTTGCAGGTCTGGGTACTTTTACTCGCTTTCCCCATTCGATAACCTTGACAAAAGTGAGTTTCCCGTACAAAATTGCGATTTTGGACACATACCTGAGGTAGATAGGCTTCTGGGAAAAGAGGACACACCCAGCCACTAATGGTGTTGAACAGACAGTTAGAATGTGGCTTTAGTAAAGGATCCCCATCATTGATAAATACCTTTGTTTTATCTCCTAGATGGGCCACTAGCTGGAATGCCTGTAACTGTCGCTGATTGGAAAAGATGTTTATATATATTTTTTTAAACGGCAAAACTGGAAAATTGCATTTTACCAGCATTTCAGAACCTAGAATGCCCCCCCCCCACCTAGGATGAAGCTATTCGGCAATCAGCAGTTAGAATGCCTCCAAGGACATATGTTTTTTCCAGGCAGAAACACATATATATCCTAGACCCTCCAAGTCACCATAAAAAAGGTAGTTTACCACATAATTTATAGTTTTAGCAACTTTTCAGGGTATTTGGAGGTTCTGGGTATATGAATGTACCTGTTTGAGAATATCTCTTTTTTTTTTGTGCATTTTGCAGGTCTGGGTACTTTTACTCGCTTTCCCCATTCGATAACCTTGACAAAAGTGAGTTTCCCGTAGAAAATTGCGATTTTGGACACATACCTGAGGTAGATAGGCTTCTGGGAAAAGAGGACACACCCAGCCACTAATGGTGTTGAACAGACAGTTAGAATGTGGCTTTAGTAAAGGATCCCCATCATTGATAAATACCTTTGTTTTATCTCCTAGATGGGCCACTAGCTGGAATGCCTGTAACTGTCACTGATTGGAAAAGATGTTTATATATTTTTTTTTAAACGGCAAAACTGGAAAATTGCATTTTACCAGCATTTCAGAACCTAGAATGCCCCCCCCCCACCTAGGATGAAGCTATTCGGCAATCAACAGTTAGAATGCCACCAAGGACATATGTTTTTTCCAGGCAGAAACACACATATATATATATATATCCTAGACCCTCCAAGTCACCATAAAAAAGGTAGTTTACCACATAATTTTCATAGTTTTAGCAACTTTTCAGGGTATTTGGAGGTTCTGGGTATATGAATGTACCTGTTTGAGGATATCTCTTTTTTTTTTTGTGCATTTTGCAGGTCTGGGTGCTTTTACTCGCTTTCCCCATTCGATAACCTTGACAAAAGTGAGTTTCCCGTACAAAATTGCGATTTTGAACACATACCTGAGGTAGATAGGCTTCTGGAAAAGAGGACACACCCAGCCACTAATGGTGTTGAACAGACAGTTAGAATGTGGCTTTAGTAAAGGATCCCCATCATTGATAAATACCTTTGTTTTACCTCCTAGATGGGCCACTAGCTGGAATGCCTGTAACTGTCACTGATTGGAAAAGATGTTTATATATTTTTTTTTAACGGCAAAACTGGAAAATTGCATTTTACCAGCATTTCAGAACCTAGAATGCCCCCCCCCCACCTAGGATGAAGCTATTCGGCAATCAACAGTTAGAATGCCTCCAAGGACATGTTTTTTCCAGGCAGAAACACATATATATCCTAGACCCTCCAAGTCACCATAAAAAAGGTAGTTTACCACATAATTTTCATAGTTTTAGCAACTTTTCAGGGTATTTGGAGGTTCGGGATATAAGAATGTACCTGTTTATCAGATTATTTTGTGTGCATTTTGCAGGTCTGGGTAAAGATTCCATGGAAAGTTTCAATGAACCAACGGGCAGCCCAAAGGCACTTTTACTCGCTTTCCCCATTCGATAACCTTGACAAAAGTGAGTTTCCCGTACAAAAATTGCGATTTTGGACACATACCTGAGGTAGATAGGCTTCTGGGAAAAGAGGACACCCCCAGCCACTAATGGTGTTGAACAGACAGTTAGAATGTGGCTTTAGTAAAGGATCCCCATCATTGATAAATACCTTTGTTTTATCTCCTAGATGGGCCGCTAGCTGGAATGCCTGTAACTGTCACTGATTGGGAAAGATATTTATATGTTTTTTTTTTAAACGGCAAAACTGGAAAATTGCATTTTACCAGCATTTCAGAACCTAGAATGCCCCCCCCACCTAGGATGAAGCTATTCGGCAATCAACAGTTAGAATGCCTCCAAGGACATATGTTTTTTCCAGGCAGAAACACATATATATCCTAAACCCTCCAAGTCACCATAAAAAAGGTAGTTTACCACATAATTTTCATAGTTTTAGCAACTTTTCAGGGTATTTGGAGGTTCTGGGTATATGAATGTACCTGTTTGAGAATATCTCTTTTTTTTTTGTGCATTTTGCAGGTCTGGGTACTTTTACTCGCTTTCCACATTCGATAACCTTGACAAAAGTGAGTTTCCCGTACAAAATTGCGATTTTGGACACATACCTGAGGTAGATAGGCTTCTGGGAAAAGAGGACACACCCAGCCACTAATGGTGTTGAACAGCCAGTTAGAATGTGGCTTTAGTAAAGGATCCCCATCATTGATAAATACCTTTGTTTTATCTCCTAGATGGGCCACTAGCTGGAATGCCTGTAACTGTCACAGATTGGAAAAGACAAAACTGGAAAATTGCATTTTACCAGCATTTCAGAACCTAGAATGCCCCCCCCCCACCTAGGATGAAGCTATTCGGCAATCAACAGTTAGAATGCCTCCAAGGACATATGTTTTTTCCAGGCAGAAACACATATATATCCTAGACCCTCCAAGTCACCATAAAAAAGGTAGTTTACCACATAATTTTCATAGTTTTAGCAAGGAGGGGTGGGAAAGGAAAAAGAAAAAGGGGAAAAAGAGGGAAGAAGTTGGAGGGGATAAAAGGAAAAGGGCGGAAAAAAAAATACAAAGAAAAAAGTTATCATAGCCTTGACGCTTTTATCCTCCGCTTTTCGACTGTTTTCAGGGTATTTGGAGGTTCTGGGTATATGAATGTACCTGTTTGAGAATATCTCTTTTTTTTTTGTGCATTTTGCAGGTCTGGGTACTTTTACTCGCTTTCCACATTCGATAACCTTGACAAAAGTGAGTTTCCCGTACAAAATTGCGATTTTGGACACATACCTGAGGTAGATAGGCTTCTGGGAAAAGAGGACACACCCAGCCACTAATGGTGTTGAACATAGACAGTTGGGAGACAAAATTTGGCTTTAGTCCGGACCCCATCATTGATAGAAATACAACCTTTTGTTTTATCCCTAGATGGGCCAACTGCTGGGAATGCCTGAACTGTCGACTGATTGGTGAAAGATGTTTAGTATTTTTGTTAATTTAAAACAGCAAAAACTGGAAAATTGCAGTTTACGGCAGCATTTCAGAACCTAGAATGCCACCCCCACTAGGATGAAGCTTTCGTCAAGTAGCAGTTAGATGCCTTCCACCCACTACAATATTAATATTTTTTATCCCAAACTCAGAAAACACATATATATCCTAGACCCTCCAAGTCACCATAAAAAAGGTAGTTTACCACATAATTTTCATAGTTTTAGCAACTTTTCAGGGTATTTGGAGGTTCTGGGTATATGAATGTACCTGTTTGAGAATATCGCTTTTTTTTGTGCATTTTGCAGGTCTGGGTACTTTTACTCGCTTTCCCCATTCGATAACCTTGACAAAAGTGAGTTTCCCGTACAAAATTGCGATTTTGGACACATACCTGAGGTAGATAGGCTTCTGGGAAAAGAGGACACACCCAGCCACTAATGGTGTTGAACAGACAGTTAGAATGTGGCTTTAGTAAAGGATCCCCATCATTGATAAATACCTTTGTTTTATCTCCTAGATAGGCCACTAGCTGGAATGCCTGTAACTGTCACTGATTGGAAAAGATGTTTATGTATTTTTTTTAAACGGCAAAACTGGAAAACTGCATTTTACCAACATCGAATATATATAGGTTTACAAGCAGTTAGAATGTGGGAGGTAGGAATGCCTAAAACCCATGAGTTTCTTCAAAACATTGATTGTTGGGAAATATATGTATATATATATATATATTTGGTTGCGCAGACAATTGTACCCCACAACTCATGTGTTCCCTCAAGGTTCCCTGGTGTTTTTCTGGAAACATACATACTTGGTATGTATATAGAAAGTTTTTTTGAAAACATGATGCAAACCCACACATCCATGCTAGAATATGCTAGTGCCGGACCATGTACCTTGCACCCAATGAGGTTCCCTGAGGCCACGTTTTTTTTAGCTACGTATCTATATATTTATCTTTTTTAATATATGTACAATATATATACACACACCGACGGACTGAAACTTCGAATGCTACGCTCCTTTCCTGAGAGTAGTTTACAGACAGTTAGAATGCTCCATGATGCCCCATCCGTCATTTCAGTATATCTTTATCTATCTCAATCTAAACATTTTGGGTCAGCATTCTAACTGTCTGGTCGCCGCCCGGGGCTGCGCCGCATTCTAAGTTTACGAAAAAGGGATTTTTGGAAACCTGGCGCGCATTCTAAGTTTCAGTCCGTCAATATATATATATATATACACAATGGCGATGCGATAAGGGTTCCTGATCCCCGCCGGTTTGTTGTTGTTGTTGTTGTTCTTGTTGTTCTTGTTCTTGTTGTTGTTCTTGTTCTTGTTCTTGTTCTTGCTGCTGCTGCTGCTGCTGATGATGATGATGATGATGTGCTCTGCCGAGGGAAAACTGTGTTTGAAACATGTTGTTGGGCGCAATGCACAATGTAGTGTCTTAGAAATACCATTGCTTTTTACAATCGTAAACACATGTGTTCAAAACATTTCAAAACAAATAATGCCCCTAAAAGCGTCAGATTGGCATTGTTTTTGCAGTTCTTGAAGGCCTTCGGAACAAACCCACCTTAAAAACTGATGTTTTTGGAGCCCCGTCAGGGGGTTTCAGCATATTTAATCCATGAATGATGGATTTGGGTCTGTCTGAAAATTGGGTATGGTATACCTTCAAACATTCATGCCCATTTGATGGAAACATATGGAAACATCATGCTAATCTCACGAATCGTGACTGAGTTGTATTACCCTACTTGTGACCCAGATATAATTGGGATTACCCAGTTGGAGGATCAACTAGGGTTTCTCTCCACTTACTGTACCAAGTGGGATGATCCTCGAAGTAGTCAACACTAGTCAACGTAGCTACTCTCCACCTAGCTAAGGGAAGCAGAATATAATATAGCGGATAGTTTCACATATTTTACTGTATATTCAGCATGAGCTGAAGGGATCGGTTGATCATGCTCGCATCAAAACGTTTGGTTCTTTATACACCCTCTTGTTTCGCAGATTCACAAGTGAGGTACCCTCTGGTAAACTAACATAACTATGGAAAGATCCACCATGTTTAATGGGAAAATCCACTATTTCAATAGCTATTTTCAATAGCAAACTGTTAAATTACCAGAGGGTATACCCCCACCGTGGTTTACCATGAAATTTCGGGCGTTTTCCTCCTGGAGCTGCAGCTGTAGGTGGCCAAGTGGAGTTGCCAATCTCTCTGACAGGCGCCCAATGTGACCAGGATGTGCATAGCCACGGGCACTGGGGGAGACTATATGGGTATGGATCAATACCTATGAAAATATCATTTTTAGGGGAATGAACATCCATTTTAACCCAGCTATTTTGATGTGAACAAAAAAGGGGTACAAGGTTTTGACACACTGCCATATATATATATTACTGTATATTGATCGGTTACATGGTTGCTATAATAACTTTCTACAATATGTATATTAATGTATATATTGAAACTGTGATAACAATATAATAGTAACAACAATGAAGATAGTAACACTATATAACAAAGACAGTAGAAATACTAATAGTGAGTGATATACTTATAATACACATAACAATAGTAATAACTCATACTTATAATATATATATATGCTTGACATACAATCGACATATAATCGACGTACAATGAACATTTAGTTGATATGCAAGGAACATTTAATTAGCACATAGTTAACGTATAATTAATATACAATTGACATATTATAATGAACATGTAATTAAGATAACATATATTTCATCAGGGTGTGGACCAGCAACAGGGGAATATGAACCATGTAGGTCTAATTAGGGCATTCCAACCAACAAGCACGGGCAACATACTGATGATTGTGCCGATTGCATTCAAGCATCAACTGGGTTGTGTGGCAAGCTTAAGGTGGTAAAAACCAGTTTCACTAACCCTCCCAAACTCACCACATATGGGTGGTATAAACTATCCCCGAATGGTAGGTTTGTGGCATTGGGTTTCACCAATGATTAATCATTGTAGGCAAGATACGGTAAGTCATTGTTATTGATCAGCTCACATACCCCAAGGTCAAGGATACACTCAGACAGTCCATGAAAGGGTGGAGTTCAGACCCCATGCGCCAGCATTTTGCAGCATGGTCCCGCCCTTCGCAGAGGTTCCTTTCCGATTCTCTTCGAGGATCCTGACGCGATGAGCTCCGAGCCCCGACAATGTGAGGTCCGACCTGTCGGAGCTCAAAGTGGATTTATCGACAAAGTTCTGGTTGGTGGTTTGGAACTTTTTTTATTTTTCCATATATTCGGAATAATCATCCCAACTGACTAATATTTTTCAGAGGGGTTCAAACCACCAACCAGATGGGTGTTTCCATGGTTGTCTGATATGGTATGATATTATGTTTGTCATTTATACGTATGTATGGGGATGGTTTAAAATGGTACATTAGCATTTCTTAAAATCCTGACCTCAACCTGGGCAGGGGTCAAGTTTCTCTATAGATGTCCATCCGGGTTGAGACCATGATGCCTAGTTGACTTTAACATATTTCTTGGGATGGCTTGAAACCACCAGCCAGATTGGGATAAGGTCGATTCTATATCCTGGCTCATGATCGATCCTCATAACACGGCTGATCCTCAGCCAACATTCCACGCCAAAAAGTCAGGTGTGCAACCGCATGGCCGAACGCAGTGGTCTCTCAGACAGAAGCAGACGCGGCCAGGGGCTGTTGATGGTTGGGAAATCTTGCATCAGCTGGGTATTTGCGATGCTAGCAGGCAGGTCTGGATCAAACGGGCTCAATGATGGCCAAAGTTTAACAGTTTTCCCAGAGTCTCAAGTTTTAACCCATACCCCAGATGCTGGCAAACGCACCCTGTGTTTGTCAGTTCCAGAGACCATGCTCCAATGATGTGACTTGCATTTTTGTTTTTCCCCGACTTCCATGCTATATTCATTGATCATTTCTATGTTAAGATCCCTTTTTTTCGCCACCATTTCTACCAGATTTCTTCCCAGGGGATCTCCCGAGGGGGTCGCTATGACTTGGACGGCCACTGGAGCTGTCGGAAATGCGCCCTGCGCAGCGAGCTGCTGGGCTGGCGGCCGTGTGCCGCCGCCGCTGCGGAGGTTACGGACGCCGTGACCGTGAGGAGGGCCGCGGAACGGCGATGGGGTCGTGGGATTCTTGGGTAGGGTTGGTAGGAAGCTGAACATATCCTGGAAAGTATATGAATGTATTATTTATCATATATATATATAATATATATATATATATATAAATCAAGGATAGTTGAGGTATGTTAAGGTATATTCTTCTAATTTCCCAAAATTCACATTGACTTAGACCCTTGAGAATGGCCCATCCCTGGCAGGATCGTCACACATACTGTGGATGGGCCAGCGAAATCCTGCATCACCAAAAGGATGGTTGAAACCCTATTAATCATGGGATAAACCACTTATCAACTGGTGATTCGGATTTCGCTGGCCCATCCACCGTATGATACATTGAAAAAACATAATGCCTGAAAAGGCAGTATATGAACAGCACATCCTAAACAGAATCTGTTGTACATGATGTTAAATTATGGATTTCCAGGGGGAGATTTGAGGAAAAACAAACCTTTGGATTGGTACATTCATGGGAAGGAATGTCCCGAGATCCACAACTGGCGATAAACAAATCCTATTCGAATTTCACTATTGAGAGAAGTTGAAACCGCGCCAACCAGACTATACAACAACATACTGATTGGTGGTTTGGAACATGTTTTATTTTCCCATTCAGTTGGGAAGAATAATCCCAACTGACAAATATTTTTTAGAGGGGTTGAAACCACCAACCAGAAATATCTTGGAATTTCCACTCCGTGTCTCACTCCAGTGAGAGGGTAGTTGCAACCCTAGTTCTTGAGATATGTTGATGAGTATTTTTGTGACAGGGGTCAGGGGCCCCATGAGAAAATAGCAGGCAGATGCCAAAAAATCAGTTGGACGCCAAACTTTGTCTGGACTTTTTGGTGGTTTCACATATTCATTTATTTCCAACCATATTTTGGTTGATGATCGACAGCATATTTTTGTATATGTTTCAGATGGGTTGACACGACCACTCTGACATATTCTGTCCAGGACGGGTCAAACAGCGCTGGCCATATTGGTGGGTCAAAGAACCTGCCTGTGGCGCCGAGCAGTTTTCCCAGATGGATGGTACCTGGTTTCAGCACGTGAGCCGATATGGAAAATGGCTCGCTGATAAAAATGATCTACCCCTTAAACATTGTGATTTTCCATAGCTATGTTCAAGTACCACAGGGCAGTCTAAGGGAGATATGGAGGGCAGAAAGTCCGTGATTTCTCCATGAAAAGGATCTGCAAATGAAATCGTGCAATTTTTAAAAGTTCTATGTTCGTAATCAAGTAAAGAAGGCATAGTCCCAGTAGATATTTTCCGTGAAACCGCCAGTCAAACATGGCCATGGTATCTATTGCTTCATGATTTTCATGATTTGCTACTTCCGACTTCCGGTGCGGTTGGTTTTTCTTCTGGTCGTTTATTGCGGGTTACAGCAAGATCCTTTGGGATACGCTATGACAAAACTTGGAAAAAACCCAATCCCTTTAACATTGGCAACACAGCTGTGACTCTTGGCTTACCTTACCCCCATGTTTGGAAACCAGCCCGTAAGGTCATTGGAAGACTCCAATGATCTGCCACAAGTGACCACACGTTTTCAAGGCTTCCCAGTCATGAATATTTACCATCTTTTGATGGCATGTTCCAAGTTTCTAATATATATATATATTATCTAAGTTCAAGATAGGTGCTTGATATCCAGCTATAAGATAGGTACGCTACGCTTGGTGCGCTTGGTGCGCTTGGTACGCTTGGTACGCTTTGGGTAGGTACGCTTGGTACGCTTAGTAAAGTACGTTTGGTACGCTTACCAACCGTACCGACCGTACCGACCGTACCAGTGAACCGTACATAACCGTACCACCGTACCGTACCAGATTAAGGGGGGGGGTCAAGGTGGGGGCGTTTTGGATGTACCAATACTACTTTAGTATTGGTACATCCAAAACGCCCCCCCCTTGACCCCCCCCTTAATCTGGTACGGTACGGTGGTACGGTTATGTACGGTTCACTGGTACGGTCGGTACGGTCGGTAAGCGTACCAAACGTACCTTACTAAGCGTACCAACCGTACCAACCGTACCGTACCACATGTACCAACCGTACCGTACCAAGAAAACCAAACCTACCAGCCGTACGTACCAGACATGTTTGGATCTTACTTAAGGCCTCTACCACCTATCTTGAACCTAGCTAATATATTATATTATAGTATTTTGCGAAGGGGAACGAGGTAACAGTGTAGCTGCACATGATGAACATGTGCACAGTCATGCATGGACCGCCAATGATATTGGCTCAAGTCCTGCGCGAGGAAAATAAGAACGCTGTCCGCATGCCATGCACTGAGATTGCCCGGCGCTATCAGCATTACTGGTACTACAGACAAAAGGGATAATCCAGAACAAGGATCAATTTGCTCACAGGTTATCAGCCGTAGGGCTCACTTCTCCCGCCGGGAGAGTGGTACCTGCGTGCTGGTAGCCGGGCCGTCTGAGCAATTGATCGAGGACGCAAAGGACCAATCAGCTCATCATCGCAAAGATGCAAGGCGGCAGCGGAGATTCGCGCACCACGCAGTTTACCTTCAATGAGAACGCTGCTATGCCGGTCGAGGAGGTCAATCAATCTTCCCCTGGCGACACGGCAGACAGTGGCGGGATACGCTCTACCCGAACTACACAGTCCGGATGGCAAGTCACATCAAACAGACGAAGAATATCCACCCAAAGTACACCTAGATCTTCTCGAAACAGTGCTCGGAGTGATGTTGTCCGCCAAGGGCATCGACCATCTCGAGGACGTACTACTCCAAGGGACAGATCCACCAGGGCCGTGACCGACCGAATTGGTGAGAGGACCGGGGATAGTCGTGTTAAGAGGAGATCAACGGATACTTCTGTGGCTAGTGAACCTATTGCCATGATAGAGGAACTACGGGCACAATGTCAATCCCTACGTAATCAGCTGAACAACATGGAAGCATACGCTGCATCCAGGGATCAACTGATTCATGACATCGAGATCAGATTCACTGAATATCTTCGGGAACACAATCAGAATGTATTTGATGAGGTCAATGCACTCAATCATAGATTGTCGTGTTCCGCAAATGAGGTTGCAGAATATCAAGCAGAACTAATGGTAGCATCTCAGGAAGACGAAGGTGCAACAATACGCATCCAAGACCTTGAACGCCGAGGTGCCCTAATGGAACATGGTGCACGACGGATCCATCAACGTGGTATGGAGATCCAGGAGGAGTACAAGGATGAAGTACATCACCTTCAAGGACTACTGGGTAATACGGAGGCAAGACTACAACAACTTCATCAAACCAATGTCTTAACCACCGATATTGCCAATCGACTATACAATGAAGGTCAGGAAATGCAAAATGATTTCCAGAACTCAATCATGGAATATCGTAATCGATCTGAAATGGCATCCTTCTCTAGTAATCAACTTGAAGTGATTAGCCAGCAACAATCAATTGCAGTTCATGAATTATCTGAGCGAAATCAGCTATTGAGTGAAGCTTTGGTTCAGTCTCGTAAACAGGCCGAGCTGTATGAGAGCAGTATTGATGAGATCACTAGAGAATCTAGGAAGAAGGTGTTCGAGGCAAATCAGGCCAAATCGGAAAGTGATCTGAAGCATCGAAACACTGAACATGATACCGTCAGAAGAATTGCATCATACAGGAACCAAGAGGCCGAAGCAATATCTCACCTGAGGCTTGAATCACAGGCTAGTGCAAACTCGATCGCAAGGGCAGAGCACTATGAGGAGCTCTATGCCAACGAGCAGAAGATGAACTGCGAATTGAAGGATGAGATCAAGTTGCAGAACACGAAGTTACGAAGATCGTTGACTCAGGGTTCTACGACCGACGGTCGTGGCCCCGAAGAGATGCTTGTTGAAGATCTACGTAATCAAGCTAAGATCGCTCAAATCAGGGTTCAGGATCTAGATCATGAAGGTCATGAATGCTTACAAGAGAACTTGTTGTTAAAAGAAAGGTTGGCTGAAGTCGCGGATGTAGGGGCGTCGTCCCTCACCAATGCTGAGGTCCGAACTCTAAGATCTGAACTAGAGAGTGAGCGAAAATTGAAATTGGCGAGTGGTGTTCAACAATATGAGAGATCATGCATGTTCATGGGGGAAATCCAGGACAGGGATGAAAAGATTGGCATCAAGAATTCTGAGATTGTTGACATGAAACGTCACTTAGATGAACTGAGAAAAAGTCTCAAGGATTCGGAAACATCTATGGCTAGGATCAGTCCTGACACACTTCCCTATTCGGCAGGCATTCCCAACTCCGATCTCGCATCCAGACTGGTCATCGACAAACTGGAGAATGACGTGAGTGAGGCTAACTGTGAAAACGCTATTCTGAAATCTTGGGTTTCGCAGATCGACAAGGAGTTGACTTATGAGACAAATGTGGCTCATTCCTATCGTGGGCATGCCGTACCTCCTCAACATCAACAGCATTCTCAATCAAGCAAAAGAATCGCTGATCTGCTGAAAGAGGTTGACAACAAGATCGCTGGCGGAACTGAGAGGGACTATTACAAGCCACCGAGTGGATGGGGCGGTCCGCCTGACCCTGATGGACCTCCGGACCCTTTCGGGCCTAACGGCCCAGGACCACCTCCTGAACCTCCAGGTTTGCCTTCAGTTCGAGGATCACAACGCGATTCAGCAGATGATGTCTCCACAGCGGCTTACACTGCGGAAGAAGTACCGAGAATGTCAAGACGAGAGGCTGACAAAGTCTATGTTAGCCCATGGCCAAAGCAACAGAATCTTGGGGTTTGGCAATCAGATCTCATCAAGAGTGTTGTTCTTTCGGCAAATGACGGGGATGAAGCCGCATGGGAAGCATGGCTACAGCCGGCTATTCGACCAAATCCTGACATCGAGCTGTTGAATGACAGTGGGGGGCAACGGTATCAGTCCATCGACGCCAAGTTGTCAATTGCATTGTCAAACGTGATAGCCCAAGCCGGTGACGTTGCTCGTCATGTAGCGATCAAATTGAGATTGAGAACGCAAAGTCATAGCCGAAGAGGAACCTATGTCATGGGACGGGAAATCTTGGCTATGATTCTGGAGCACTTCAGAACCCCTGGTCAACGAGAAACATCCTTCACCATGGAACACATCGTATCGATGAAGTATCTCGGTGACTCGAACCTAGAAGTGTTCTACGAGAAATGGATGGAGATGGTATCAAACATGATGCCGGATGACGTACCTCCTGATGATTGGCTTCGTGACGCCCTATACAAAAAGATTCGAAATTCGAGTCTTATGATGTTCGACATCAAGCAGTACGAGTCATGGATGGAAGGAGACCAAAGACGAAATTATCGCTACCTGTTGGATGTCATCGAGAGGCACATCTCCAGAATCAGAGAGGACAAGCATGTGGCAGCCAGAGAGAAGTATGCGAGAGACTTTGCAGGCGGCGGCAAACCTTCAGCTCCTGCTCCGAACCCAACTGCCGCTGCACCGGATGCAAATCCAAAAGCGAAGCCTAAAGCTACTCCCAAGGAGAAGGCAGCGCCCAAGGCGAAGGCCAAGTCCGATGCAGCTCCAATTCTACCATCACCTCAGCCTAAACAGCATGCGAAAGGAAAAGGAAAAGGTCAAGGGAAAGGGAAGGATCGAGCAAACAGCCGAAGTACCAGCCCCAGATCCAAGAAGAAGATCCCATGCCATTTCCATTTCATCAAGAAAGCATGCAGAAAAGGCAAGGATTGTGAATACAGTCACGACCAAAAGGTATTTGATGCGAACAAGAATGCAAAAGGCAACGGTCGGAAGCCAGGAACTCCAAGAAGTCAATCTCCGGCAAACAAGACCAAGAAGATTGACGAACCATGCTGGCATTGGGCTAAGGGCAAGTGTCGGTATGGAGACAAATGCAACAAACGCCACGATCCTCATCTATTCAACACTGCTCCAAACACTGAAGCACCAAGCTCAAAGGCTACTCCTGCACTTATCCATGATTGGAGTGATGATGAAGGGACGTTCCATAAGGTTGCATCGAACGTGATCAAGAAGAAGATCAGATTTGATGAGTCCAAAGCTCAAGTTCAAACTTACGTGAAGAAGGACTTCGTGAAGTGCAGCCGGAAATCCCAAACCATCCCCAAAGGTCATGGTAAAGTTGGCAAGCCCACTGACCAGGTAAGGAAAGACGAGCAATGGTCTTATTCATGCAGGTTAGCTTCGAGCCGAGCGAAAGCAATGGCTATTCTGATAGATGAGAGGGGTGAACACAGTGACATTGATGAAGTCCTGGTCATCGTCGGCCCCAGTATGGACATTCTGATCAGACTCGACATCAAGGACGGTGAGGTGTCCAGGGAAGTTTTTGTGGAAAACTATGTTCAGCATACTGAAGGTCGATATGGTAAAAGGGGCAACACAATGTGTATCACTGTTCCTGTTGAAGAGAGAGATAAGAGATTCATATTGGATTCTGGAAGTGGCCATGATCTCATTTCATCCACACGGATAAGTAGAATGGATCTCCCAACATACGATGACAAGGTCGTCAACTTCCATACAGCAAATGGGGTAACGTGTTCGACCAAACGTTCAAGCATCAAGTTCGAGGCATTTAGCGAACCAGCAGAAGCTCACATCTTGGAGGACACACCCTCCGTGCTCTCCATGGGAAAGCGATGCGTTGATCTTGGTTACTCTTTTGTATGGCCGACCGGAAGAACTCCATTCATGTTGGATCCAAATGGCAACTTCATCGAGATGACTGTTAAAGACTATATTCCCTATGTGAGCGTCGATCAAGAAAAGATCAAGTTGAAATCATCTTGTGTGGAGAAGATCATGGCAGTTCTTGATGATGGATGCTCAACGTCGGAAGGTGAAGGTCTTTTGGTCATTGATGGAGAAAGTGGGGATGAACTTGAAGATCTTTCCGACTCCGTTGGACGATCCAATGTTAAATCACCCAAGAGATCAATGAAGAAACGTAAGAAAGCTAAGGTAAGAGATGATCAACATGAAGTGGCTGTTGGAAGTGATGCAGGTGATGCTGAGGAAATGTCATGCTATGCTGACGAGTATGCCGAGTTTGAGGACGACGGATACGATCCCAGCATCGCACCTGATGACATCCATGAAGATCATCCAATTGAAGTTGAAGAAATTCCTGAAGATGGAGGAGGTGAAGACGACGATGATGTCATTGATGTTGATGAGGAAGATGGAGGAGTCCGATTGAGTAAGAGGGGAACTTTGAAGAATGAAGCACGATCGAAGGTTCACCTTCTAACTCATCGCTACAAGAACCCTTACTGTGAGTCTTGCGTGCGTGCCAAGATGAAGCACAGGAAAACGTTCAGAGGTGCGTTTCAGCGTAAGCTCACAAAGTTTGGGGACCTGATCACATTCGACTACGTTGACAACCGTCGTATTGCTGAACAGGACTATGGCGACGACAAAACCATCTTTGTCATCAGGGATAGGTATACAGGAATGCTTCAGTCTTATCCTTCTGCCAGAAAGGACACAGACGCCGTTATACGGGCGGTCAAACAGTTCATGGGCCGTCGTAAGATTCGAGAAGCATATTCCGATGATGCCCCACAGTTCGACAAGGCAATGAAGATCCTAAAGATCCCAATGGATACTTCCTTGGCCGGAAAGACCAAGCACAACTCGCTCGCAGAGAGAACTAACCAATTCGTGCTCGTGGCAACAACAACCTGTCTACTTGAGGCTGGAATTCCACCATGCTTTTGGATGTATGCCATTAGATGCGTGAGCCATTTGCTCAACATCGAGCCCAACGACGATGAGGTAAGTTCTTGGTGCAAACTTCATGGAGAAGAATTCAAAGGGAAGATGATACCCTTTGGTGCCCTCGTGTACTTCAAGCCCAGTGGTTCACGTGAACGAGAACAACAACACAAGTTTGACCCTATGGGAATCCCTGGAGTGTTCGCCGGATACTCCATTGGCCCCGGGCTTCATTGGTCGAGGAAGTACAGGGTATGGGCACTATGTGATTGGAGCAAGCAGAACTTGGCTTATGATGCGGAGAAGCCCATTGCAAAGCTGAGGACTCCACACTATACCGAAAGGGTCGAGCTAAAGGAACCCCTTGAATTCCCATGCAAGTTAGAGTATGAAAGGATCAATGTTTCCATTGAAGGATTGAAAGTGAAAGATCGTCTTGAAGGAAACCCAGAAATTCTACCGCCACCTCCACCGGATGATGATGATGATGGTGGAGATGATGACGATGGTCATGGTGGTGGTGGTGTACCTTCGTCGAAGGTCCCACGGGAACCAACTGATGGAGAGTTGGAAGCTGAAAGGCACTTTGATGCAATATCGGAAAGATTGGGACCACCAGGTATCGATAAGCCAGCACATCCAGATCTTCATATTCCAGAAGGAGGACCTGAACATTACTCCGTTGGAAAGGGTGGAGATGGGGTCGTATACCTGAATGACGATGGTGAATGGGTGAAACTCAATGCTCGCGGCCATCCATATCGTATTGATGAACGTGGTTTTCGCAGAATATCAACTACTCCAAGGCCTTCAAAGTATACCCCTGACGAGTGGAGAAAGATGTCACCGACTGTCAGAAAAGGGATTGCCAAGGCCGAAGAGAAGAAGGTCGAAGCTGAGAAGGAGAAGAAGAAAAGTGATGCGAAAATCAAGGAAAGTGAGGAGCGAGCAAAGAGAAAAGAAGAAAAGAAGAAAGAGAAAGAAGTAAAGAAAGCCAAATCCTCCAAGAAAGACGACAAAGACGATCACGTTTCAGGAGTGGCCATGTCCCAAGACTACATCCGAAGAGGCAAAGTTTTTCAATATGGAAAAGGGTCCGTTTCTCCCGTCGGGAGAGGGGTCTCTGCCTCTGCTCCATGTTATTCAGACCTGTCGGACACTGACGTACCGGATGATGATGACTTCTTGATGGAGTGGGATGAATGGTCTGAGATCGAGAAGGGCAAGGGACCGAAAGCCACTTGGAACAACGACAAAGTGTATGACTTCAACCAGGGGAAGGTGGTGGCTGCTGCGACATTGCACAACACCAACGAAGTACCCCAAGACGCTCGTGGCCTCAGTGATGTTTTCCTTCCATTTCCATGCATGCCATGCATTAATCATTGTGATGATCATCGAGAAAAGCTGACTTCAAATGGTGATGGAATCAATATCAATAAGATGTTCAACACTGCAGTGGCAAGGCCTGTTGGTCGGAAGGAAATGATGGAAAACGATGATGCACGTAAAGCTATGAGGAAGGAATGGTTGGGTCAACATGCTGCTGGAGTCTACGATTTCAGTGTCGTTAGAGAATATGATGACGTTGTTCGTGAAGCAAAGGCAAACAAGACAGAGGTTCACATGGCCAGAGTACATGGTATCTGTGTTGAGAAAAACTATCAGTTGCCTGCAGGAAGTCCTAGTAGAAAATTCAAAGGCCGAGGTGTCTTGCTTGGTAACCAGGTGAAGAACCAATTCTGGGAGGCTGCCTTCTTCCAGGACTTGGGCAATTCTCCAGCTACTTTTGAGGCATCGAGATGGGCTGATTTCTATGGGTGTCTTCCAGGCCACAATGTAAAACTTGCCGACGCCATTCAGGCATACATTCAAGCAAAACTAACCGGACCACCATGTTGGGTTGAGCTACCTGAAGATGCATGGCCAGACGATGTCGATATTCGAAAGTTCCGTAGACCAGTTGTAAGATTGGTTAAAGCTTTGTATGGTCACCCCGATTCGGGAACAATGTGGGAACAACACTGTGATCAGAAAGTTCGTGAACTCGACTTCGTTCCTGTTGGAGAAGAATGGCCCTCAATGTATTTTCACAAGAAACTGAAGTTACTTCTTGTCATCTATGTAGACGACTTAAAGCTGGCAGGACCGGAAGAGAACCTGACTAAGGGTTGGGAGATGCTTCGATCAAAACTCAACATCGAGCCCGAGACTGACTTAGGACTCTACCTTGGTTGTATTTTGAGAAAGGGATCTACCAAACTTCATGATGGAACCCCGGTGTCAACTATGACCTATGACATGGAAGGTTTGTTGAAGCTGTCAGTTGAGAAGTACTTGGACATTGTTGGAAAAGATACGAAGTTGAAACAAGTATCTACTCCAAGTCTACCTGAAGAAACAAAGAAACACAAGTCTAGAGCACCATGTCCCGGGAACCCCAAGAACAAGAAGGTATGTCCATGGTGTACTCATGAATTTGATCCGGACGCTCCATTGTTTTATGAACAAGGAACCCAAGGGGAAGACGTCTCGCCTGGGGAGTCTGAGAGAGGTGCATTAGCGCCACACGCTGCTAGCGTGTTGATGAAGCTGCTGTACGCGGCGAGGATTGCTCGTTTTGATCTGCTTCGTTCCATTAATTCCCTGGCCAGGAATGTAACAAAGTGGACCATTGATGACGATGCAAAGTTGTATCACTTAATGTGCTACGTGAATTCCAGCCTATCTAAAAGAATGACCGGATGGGTTGGGGACAACTTCAATGAATTGACATTGTCTTTATTTGCTGATGCTGATTTTGCAGGGTGTGCCCAGTCTTTGAGATCAACTTCAGGGTCTCATATGCATATCCAGGGTAACCACACTCGGTTTCCTTTGTCCGGGGGCAGCAAACGGCAAGGATGCGTAAGCCATTCGACGCCTGAGGCCGAAATCGTTGCAGCCGATGTCACCCTCCGTACTATGGGCTTGCCCGCAATGAGCATCTGGGAAACGCTGACGGGAAAGTCGCCCAAATTATTGTTTCATGATGACAATCAGGGCATGATCGGTGTAGTCAGGTCGGGTCGTAACCCCACTATGCGGCATCTTGAGAGGACCCATGGCATAGCCATCACTTCCCTCCATGAACATTTTACTCGGGAAAACTACGTACTCATGTACGAGGTGACCTCGAAAATGGCCGCTGACATTCACACCAAAGGTTTCAAGAATCCGTTAGCATGGAAAAGAGCATGTATGCTCATCAACCTGTTGGACCCTGGTGACATCGGTACGAAAGATCTGCTCGATATGGTCTCACCTACCACGGATGTTGATACCACTGTCCGACAAGTGTTTCAAACCAAAACTCAAGATGTTCCAAATTTTCCGTATACCGAAATACCTATTCTACCACCTGAGGTGTATCAGAAGGGTCTTTCTGGTAAAGAACAAGTACAACAACTACCTGGTATGGATCCCATATTGGTTGTTAAGACGCCAACTTTCTTTAGAAAGCGACCACCTGGTGTATCATTGCCTCATGATTGTTTGAGAAGTACCTGGATACTATCTCATGGCAAATGGATCAAGGTTGAGGATCGAGTTCCACCCGTTCAACAACAAGACCGTTTTGATCAATGGGTAGAACGAGCTTGTTTCCAATACCATCCGTGTCAATTTAGTATATCACCGTCGGTGATTACTAGGCAATCAGCTGGTGTTGTCTCACCGGGACACCTGGCGTCAACAGCACGACAAGGGCTCCATGCTGCTGCGGTGCCGACTCGTCAGACTCACGTCCTGAAGTATCCTCAGTTAACTGTGGGAGTAGGTCAACTATTTTGTCATCAATCCCATGGAAATGAACCCACAACCATTCATGCAGCTCCGTGTGGTACTGCTCGGGTGATCAACACGCTCCTTCGAGTTGTTCATGGGGGGAGTTCTGGATGGGGTAGTCTTCCAATGGGATTTCCTCCGACGGGGGACCCCGATGATGATCCATATCCCACAGAAAACAAAGATCCCAATCGACGACGAATTGTATTCGCTGGTGGTGATGTGATTGCTGGTAGGGTGTCAAAAGACAAAGCCTATAACCCATCAACGTCATCAAGAAAGGGAAAGAAAATATCCAAAAATGAACGTGATCAAGATGAATGGATATGGAAGGATGAAACAACATTGATGAGAGTGCACAAAATACCAAGAAGAAAGATGTTTACCCCCAAAGAGGCTGACTTTCTGCCATGTAAGCTGAGACGGTTTAGAGATGAACGGGAAACCAACCAAGTGTTTCAGTCAAGTGGGAGATTGATCCACGACTCATGGAGATTGGTGGGGAATAACATCGAGAAGACCAATAAGAGAAATGAATTTTGGACAGGGACCACTACCTTCAAGATCATATCCAATGCAGACATCAAAGATGTGATGGACAACGGGTCTGACGTGGAGGACAGGGCATCGTGCCAGGACACTGTGGTCACCTGTATCCTTGATGGGAACATGAAAATCATTCCGTTGGATGACATGTTTATAGCCCATCATTACAAGTTGAAGCATGAGACCAGAAAACAAAATGATTGGGATATTCAGATGAATCTACATCGAAAGAATGGGAAGATTCTGACGTATCACTTCAAGCAATCCTATGCTGATTTTCTCGGGAAAATACTCAATGACGTTACCATATCTCTCAACGTCTATGAGATGAAGGATGATACCCCATGCTTGCTCCTCATGTGTGCCGAAACGCAAAGCATCATTACCAAGATTCACAAACAGAGTCGGTTTAAGATGATGCATGTGGTCACGATTACCGAAGATGACAACCTCATGTCCAACTACGGAAGGGCAAAATGGAGACGTTGCATCAGGGGTCCTAGTGACTGCGTGTTCTTTGCGGGACCTTGCACCGGTGGTTCACCGTGGAATCGGTTAAACAAAAATGTGAGTGAGGTCACAGCGCACAACATCAGAATGAAAGCACTTCTATATTGGGAGCTATGGGAAGAGTTCACATTGTGTCTGCAACGTGTACATGTTTTGCATGCAATGGCATTGTTGGAACTACCTCGGGGATGCGACTATTGGAATGATGAGAGAATGAAGTTTCTGATCAATGGGACCCAATCGACTGTGCATGACTTTGATGGATGCATGTATGGTTTGAAGTCACAATTCAAAGATGTTGGGACCGCAATCAAGAAACCGTGGAGGATCGTATCATGGGGGGTTGAGTTCTTTGACTTGCATGTGAAATGTGATGGCTCACACACTCACGGTCAATGTGCGGGCAGAGAAACACGTGCAACACAATTATATACCGAGAAGATTGTCAGAGCTATCCTTCGAGGTGTCACCAATCAAATGTTGATTAACAACGTTTATGGGAAGAGATTTCGACCAAAGGTTATGGAAGAGGAAGATTACTATAAGTCGAAGTCATGTGCATGTGTCATCATAAATGACTATGAATGCAACACCAACGTGAAGACCATCAATGAACAACTATTCATTAACTTCATCACCCAACGAGGCGGTGTGAAGGTGAAGCTGAGGTTGTATCCACGTCGTGGATCAATATTAGCGGATCCGGATCCCGTTAGAGGTGGATTGAAGGTGAAGTCGGGCTGTTACCTGCGTCGTTGGTGCGCCTTGACGGATCCGGATTCCGCATACCTCACTTCGGTCTTCGCAATGGCTGGAACTGACCTTGTGATCCCTTCAGCGGCCAAAGGCATTAGTTTGCTGAAATCAACTTTGTCCCTCATCCAGGAGAAGAAACAAGAGCACAACCTTCCTGCTCCATTCTCAACCTATGAGGAGGCAAACTTCAGGGGTTACAAGGACAAGGACCTCGACGAATGGTTGGATCGAGTGAAGATTTCTCCTCCTGTCGTTGTGGCCTTAGCTTTTGTCATGGATAGAAGTGGCAGGGCGTTCGTAACTCATGCAATCAGGTTGCTCATGAAAATGTTATCAAAAGTGACCAACGAAAATGAGTTGAAGATGTCTGCCATCAGCTTCATTGACAAAGGGGCCCGATTATCGAAATTGGTGGAAGGAGCCGCTAGAAATCCAGATGAGAAAAGCATCATGCAGATGTTGTGCACCTTCGAGTGCGCAATCAGAATAGATGAACTATGGGATACCCTCAAAGACCACTATACTGGGCAAAACAGTATGATCAACAAGGAGATCACAGTCAAAGACTTGCGCGACAAGATCGCAAATACTAGCCCAGCAAACCTTGGATCATTGAACCAGACGTATCCTCCGTATGGAAGTCCTTGCTACCAAATCCGAAAGAGGACGAACTTCGAGGAAATTGCACGTCGAAAATGGGAGAAGTGGTCGTTTGAAGTGATGCGGAGAGAGGAACCTGAACCATATGAAGTTGAGAACCGCATCCAATATCTGGTCAACATCATGTACGAGGAGAGCTACAGCCTCGGCTATGCACTCCGACGTCACAATGCCAGAGCGACCAGCAGCCAGGGTAAAACCATCATCGTCCAGAATGTCCTGGAAGACTGGATGTCAATGAGTTATGATCTCAGCTTGGAACGGACGGCAGCTGTTGTCCATTTGCAAACCATTCTCATGATCTCCAAAATGCTACATGAGTGGATGACAAAATTGGAAAGCTTCAAATCAATGTCATACCTGAGCGGGATCATCAAGACTGATCTGGTCAGAATGAAACAGGCCATTGACCTCCGCGACGACCTATGGGAGTTGGGGGGCTACAACATTGAGAGGGCCGACCAGGGCATGTTTGAGGAGGTGGAGAAACGGAACAGGACATTTTCCTGTATCCGCGACTATGTGACGACCACTGCCACCACACAGATGGGCCAAGGAGCCACAGAGGTCTCCCACATTGATGGCTGGGACATCCCGCTGATGCCGAGAGACGGCAGAAACCCTCCAAGTCAACCGGATCATCCAGGTTGGGATCCTTCACCTATCAGAATGATGAATGACAAGCAACAGAGGGAAGCCGATGCACAGCGGGCACAACAGCAACAACAACAGACTGGGCCTAGTAGTTCCACCGCCGGTGGACACGATGGTTACAGCTCTGCAGCTGGGAGTGCACCACCACCAAAAGCTCCACCATCGAAGGCAAGGCCATCTACACCTCCTGCAAGAAAGGACTGGGTGATTCCTCGGGTACCGAATGGATATCTTTTCAGAACTTCATCAATGCCCGATCAAAGGAACTCCGAGTTCATCACCTCAGCATGGATGGACGAGCGGGATCACTTTCTTCTATCAATCGTCCAAGGCCCAGCAGCTCAAGCTGCCAGCACTTCAGGTTCAGCACCTTGGGCACAATACTTGAGGAGAGTGACCGCATATGCTTGCATGGTCTTCGGAATCTGCAATCCGGCAGTCGTGACGGAGGACACCGCGTCTACCATCTCCGAGAAAGACTGGCTGAGGTGCTACAGCCACGTCGTCCGCAAGTACATGCTGACGCGGACAGGGTGCTATTTGTCGACTGCAGGAATGCTCATGATGCTAGGGCATCACGACGTGAATGTCGCCAACCAATCTGACCTTGGCCGCATCAAGAAGATGATCACCAACCCACTTGCTTGCAGGATCATCGAGGCACCAAGCGGTCCAAGAGATCATGACATGTTGGCAGGTGATTTCAGGGCTGGAACAACCATCCTCATCACCGACCTGATGTTCCGTGTGGGAACCCAAAGTGGGACGCATGGCATCCAAATGGGATTAGCTGACATGGGATGGGAAAGTGTCGAGGTGTTCAAAATCCATGATTCTGAAGCAGAACGACCCCTTCAGCAATTCCTCGACACCCTTGACAAAGTCAAGCAGTACCTCAGCACGGATACCGTCGACGATGGTTTGATAACTGTGCACCTTTGGTTGTCATTGCAGTTCCTACATGCACAAAAACCACCTCATTGTGTCATGCTTGAAAACGACTTCAAGAATCAGTTTGTCAAAGGGGTGCTCGATCTTGATCAAGTTACGTCCAGACCCCTGATGGTCGCCATCAACAATGACTCCATGTTCAACGGAGTGGACTCTGTTACGTCCAGGATCGCAGAGGAGCTGATTGAGAAGATGAGGCTCCAAGGGATCTTGGTGACATCGGATCAGAGGATGTGGCGGTCAATGTACTCGCAATTCGGAAAACAGTATTCGATTTTGAGTACAACCAAAAAGGGGACTTTGGGAAAGACGGCAATTTGGTCTGTCATCGAGAAGAATCTATTTCGCCAAAGGGTCTTCCTCATGTGTGCCACGAATAGGGAACATGTATCAGTTCTCAATGAGGGAGCGTTCAAACCTGACGAATCGGGCATCATCGCCAAAGTTCTGGAGGATATGACCGGACCAACTGAGGCGTTCAAGATCGCAGGTGGCGAAATGACCCCTGGTGATTATGCAAATGACGACACCACAATCTTCCAGCGAGGCCCTGGAACCGCCGTGAACAGATTCACCAAAGACAAAAGGTTCAAGACCAGTTGGGTCGAACCGGTGGTCGGCACCCATGAGCTGGAACCAGTGGTTTCCGATCGATGCATGTGGTTCACCATTGACAAGGAGAACGAAGACATCCTATGCGGAAGCTGTAGAGGCGCAGTGACAATGGATGAGATCGAGACGTGCCAGTCGAGACCAACCCATTGCATTAATTGCTCCGCCAACACCCAGGACCATTACAAGCGTTCATCTCCCACATTGGAAGCCAGGAAGTCCGTACTACTCCTTGCAGCCAGGTTGAAGGTTGCATTCGAGGATCTTGGTGTTGACATTGTTGACATCAATCAAGGATTCCAAACATGGCTCACATTTACTGCGTCTTCGTTGATTTCAAATGCATCGTTGGCGTATGGGGAGCACTTGATGAAATCTCTATCTCACATGGGAGGAGTCAGAATTTCGAAGAGGCAAGCTCTGGAAATTTTCCGGAACGGACGCGGCAAGCAATTCAGCATATATCGCGAAAGAGTTTTCGATGATGTTGCAAAGAAGTGGCTTTTGATCTATAGAGTCACAAAGGATTGCGGAAATGTCGCATACAAAGACTTCTTCGAAAAGGTTGCCGTTCCCGAGGTGAGGGAGAGGAACGAGATTTTTGGATTCTCCCGTGCATCTGCCGAGAAAACTGGAGATATCATCGAGTTCTGGCTTGGTGTCTTGGACGTGGCCAATATGGCCAAGGGAGTTGTGGATGTTTTCAATGCTAGCGTTGATCCAGCTGAGTATCTCAATGGACTGGAAAAGGCACTGGCTCAATTCACATCGACCTCCCGAACCTCGAGCACCATCAATGACAAGAGACGGGGATCCTTCGACTGCACACTGCAAACTGCAGAAGCCGAAAGGGTCATGAAGCTCATCCACGCAATCCCCGGATATGACTCGCTGGCCAATTTCTGCTGCCTCACGGACTGGGAGAAGGATCAGGTATTCTCTCATTATCGCAGGAAGAACAACATCACAGGGGGTGACGCCAGCATGGGCACTGATGCCGATGCCAAGCCAGGTGACGAGTCGTCGGCTCACCCTGGGGAGGAGGAAGCTGATGAGCCAGCGAACGACCCCACCGATGTGGTCAGGGACTCAGAGAATTCCGGGAAACAACAACTTTTGGATGCGTTGGGAAAACTCTTTACCGTCTCTGAGGATGTCAACGTGTGCTTGTATTGTGGTAGCACCCAACATGGCCATCTTGAATGTGAACATGAGAAGAGGGATGAAGTCAGAAAGGCGCTAAAGGCTGTCCGAGCGTCGCTCGAGGCTGATAGTCCAACATCTGATGACGTAGATATGGAGCCTCCTGAGCACAAGAAGGACGGTTCAGGTGCTACTGATGGGTCGGGGCAAACGGATGAACCTACAAAATCGAGGTTTAGTGAACACCAATGGTACGACAGCATCAGAACTATGTCTGAAGTTGGTGACCTCGATGAGTATGGTAGATTCTGCATAGAAGGACGTGATGTTACAAAGCTAGGACCACAGAACATTGTTGACCTCAACGAAGTGGTCAGAGACGCTATTGTCAGAGGAGGAGGTGACTCTTGGTCAGTGCCAGACTTCATGGCAAGCTACTCTGATAACAACATCAGGAAGCCCTTCTACAAGAGAGTCGAGGCGCCGCAAGATGGTTTCTTGAAAATCATCCCGACTACGGGGGCCCATTTCTTCAACTGCTCTTACTTTGGAGGTGTAGAATATGCGGCCAACTACCGCTTCGAGACTGGCAACCGGCTCAATACCTACGAGGACAAGGTGAGTTCATCACTAAACAGGATCCTGCGGCACAACGTGGGGAAGGTATCAGAACAACAGAGTCTGTCATGTGATGACGCCGGCTGGGTGCCCATCGAGGAGGTGCTCAAATGTGAGTCCATCTGGAGGCACGAGTACGCACGCTGGCCACATGTATTCCTTGCTCCAAAAGGAAGAGCAAATGATCAGAGTGCATGGAATGTCGATGAGGCAAACTACCGCATGACGTTGCTCTTCAAGATCATGTTCCACTGTGCCCGGTATGGACGTCGCGTTCGTGAACAAGTCTTGGCATTTGGTATCAACAAGGACATTGAGCGCACCAGCCTGACGTGCATTGACAACAAAGTCGATGCGGACACGAACATTCCTGATGAAGGTCTACTGCTCTACCCTGTGGCGGTCCGTGCTCCTACGGGGCACAAAGAAGGATCTTCAAGGGACGACGTCTCATTGCTGTCCTCATTACTTTCACATCCAATCGCGCCCAACACCATTTTGTCGTTACCGGTTTGTTTCCACATCACCAAGAAGACCAACCTTCGAAGCATTTGGAGGCAGGGATTAATTCCAGGAGGTCTTGGAGAAGGTCATCGGATGTTCACGTTCTTCAACCCGTATGTGCCATGGGATCACAGATCATGGACCATCACGAAGAGCGTTGATACGCGAAAGGGGGACTACATTTGCTTGTTCATCCCGACCGAGACCTTGATGGTGGAATATGGCGGTCGACTGACTGACTCGGGACAGATCGTCTCACCAAAGATCATCCCGTTCTCGGCAATCAAAGGAGGATGGATTCAGGACCCAAAGGACCAAAACAATAAGACATGGCTCCGGTTGTTCGTCCCGTCGGGCGACGACCAGGTAGTCCGGTCTGGAACTATCAAATCAAGAACGGTAGCCACCAAGGAGTCCATCTTGAGGGTTGCAAGTCAGTGCATCGACGCCGAAGATCAACCGTTTGACGAAACCGCCATGGATGCCATGAACATCGTCAACCAATTCAAGAACGACCTCATCAAGCCTGGCGGACAAGAACAATACCTGGCCCGCATCAAGCTGATTGACTACATAGTCGAACGCAAAAGGGTGCAAACATCAGGTTGCCGCCATTGTCCTCACTGTCTCAATGAGACGCCGACAAAACTAGCAGTGTGTCTAGTTTGCTGGACGGAACTTGAAAGTTGTGGAATCCGTCCCTATCGGCTACAAGCTCCTGAAGACGATGAAGATGAGGCCACGAAGAAAGAGATCGATGAAGAAGTTCGTCGACAAGAAGAATCGTTGTTCAAGGATACGGTCCATCAAGCACAAGAAAACGTATCCGAATCCAACGACTATGGCTTCAATCCTGACGAGGTCGACTACAACGAAGGCGATGATGAGGAAATGGATCAGGAGGAGGAAGCCCAACAGGAAGACGACGAAATCGTTGAAGAAGACGACGATGAAATGGAAGTCGAACCTGAAGATGAATCCTCTTCCAAACTTCCAGCATGGACCAAGAACCTCGAGAGCGGCAGCAAGGGTATGCCAGAAGACGGACTTATCAACAATGATGTCTCCGAGGCCGCGGCTCACTTGTATGACAATGCCGTCATGTCAAAGATCATCACAATGTTCAGGCTCTACTACAAACAGAGAGTCACTCTGACCCCAGAGGAGTACTATGAGATGATGACGGAAACCAAGCGAGTCCGGCTGGACCTGGACGACTTCTGTCCTTATACAGGAGAAGACCAGGATGGCAACCTCAAGCGACCGACGGAGCTGGAATTGGATGAACTCTTTCAGCAGAAAGGGAAGAGGAATTCATGGTCAGAAGGAGAGAAGTTATACTCAGGGCGACCAAGAAACATGATGATGCCTGTCATCAAGACTTTAGAGATCTATGAGAAGATGATGGAATTTCTGGTACGCGCTGGGTACACTCCTGAGTCATTAGGCTTTCTCATGCCAATGAACCGAATGCAGGCTGATGCCCAAGGGAAACAGGAGATGCGAGTAACCATCAGCAACTTCCTTCGACGACTGCTCAAAGGAACCTTTCCGGAGCACGAGTCATACACCTTCTTTCGCTCCGGGAGCCACGGCTTCCCCAACTGCATCGAACTCCCAGCTTTCTCGGTATATCTGAGCCTGAGGGAGAAAGAACAGAGAGTAGAACTGCTCTTTGCCGCCCAACAATGTGGCATTCCTTTACCTCAAAACTTTGTCAGCAAGATGGCTTATGCTATTCAGCTGGCCGAGGCCGAGGCGCAGAGGGGAAAGACCGAGATGAAAACGAAGATGGCTCCAACCCTTGGCGACGAAGTGGTGAGTGAAGTATTCAAAGCGGTTGGACATACTGCAGCTTCCAAGTTTGCTAAACCACCTGCACAACCTTCACAGACACCTGAAGGCACTGGTTCAGCATCATCCTCATCGGCTAGTGCACCAAAGGGCAAGGCTATGCCGAAATCCCATGAACCATCAAAGGCACCGCCTGCAAAGCCTTCATCGCCGAAAGCTGCTCCGAAACGTGCGGCAGGATGGGAGAGAACTCCAACAGCACCTCAATGGAAGAAAGTCCGCCGTGAGCAGTAAACCAATTGCTTCGATCCGTCAAAATGATCACTGGGCTACAAGATGTTTACCGTCTTTATGAACAGATGATCAGGAAAAGACCAACTGAGTGGACACTGAGCGAGGCATTAGACTAATTCGCTTAGGTTCAAGACTTTTGATATTCCCAATCTGCACGAGATTCTGCATTGTGCACGTGAATTCGTTAGTTAGCATTGTAAATCTTTGGTAGCGAGGCGATCCATTTCTCCCGACGGGTGAGTGGCATGCTTAGCCAACGTAGAAAAGTAGATGTTAGCTAGCAATAATTCGCGTTGTACAGCTTGATGAAGCGTCGATGCATCGACAGCCAAGGAGTAGGCGAACCCTGAACCATTATTCCCGACGGGTATGTGGGGAAGGGGGAGCCGAATGGCATGTTTTATGTACATAGGCGTAATTCGAGTAGCAGAAGAATCTAATTCAAAGTTCCCACTCTCGTGCCTATGGTTCGAAGATGCCATAGGCATGGGGGGTGCGAAGGGGAACGAGGTAACAATGTCGCTGCACATGATGAACATGTGTACAGTCGTGCATGGACCGCCAATGATATTGGCTCAAGTCCTGCGCGAGGAAAATAAGAACGCTGTCCGCATGCCATGCACTGAGATTGCCCGGCGCTATCAGCATTACTGGTACTACAGACAAAAGGGATAATCCAGAACAAGGATCAATTTGTTCACAATATTTATATTTATTTATTTATATATATATATATGTATATGTGTATATGTGTGTATATATATATTAAAGACACCCCAATCGAAACACTGATTTAGTATTGGATCGATTCATTCTGGGCCCACATTATATAATGTGTATCTAATTGGCTGTATGAGCAGCATTTCAGGATGGTGAACCCATGTTAAACCATGTTATATCATGTTAAACCGTGTTAAATCATGTTAAACCGTGTTAAACCATGTTAAACCCGTGTTAAACCATGTTAAACCATGTGATATAAACCACGGGGAACCATCTTAAAATATCTTCAGCCCAGCATTTTGATGCTCCAAAAAGCCAGCGGCAGGGTGGGATCCCAAGGTACGCGCTCCACGTGGCCCGGCCCGGCCTCGAGAAGGATATCGACCCGCCGGAGACGCTGCGAAGTTTGCCGCCGGAGAAGGAGCTGCCGCACCAGGCGGTGCCTTCGATTGAGGAAGGTACGGATGCCATGGGGATGTAATGGGGATATCATGATAATACATATTAAATACATATTAAATACATATTAAATACATATTAAATACATATTAAATACATATTAAATACATCTTAAATACATATTAAATACATATTAAATACATATTAAATACATATTATATATATATTATATATATATAAGTATCTAATAGTTGACAATGTAATAATGTATATATATATACACTGTATATATAATATACACATATAGTTCATGATGGTTAATAGTGGTGCTTAAACTGATTTGCTGAAGACGACTTGTTGTAACCACTACTTGAGAATCGATAGGACATATTCTGAAATGGTTTGGGGTTCCTTAAGCAAATCAAGGTGTAGGTATGTCATGAATTATGATGATCATATTAACGTCTTACAATATCTTCCCATGATATGATTTTATACTATAAAGGTATTAATAGTGTATATGTTTGCGTTTGCTATTTGGATTAGGCATTGGCTCCAGGTTCAACAGATTTAGAGGAAAATCATGGATTTGGATGGTAAGTTCTAGTGGGATCCTGCAGTAAATTCTAGTGGTAAAATCTTCCTCAAACTTATCCATTGAGGGATGTATGATCTCGAACATGTACAAAGACCTGCAGCTCCAAATTTCGCAGTGACATGGTCTATCCATATTGCTGCCGTTTACAATATGGAC
Source organism: Cladocopium goreaui (assembly GCA_947184155.2). Classification (NCBI taxonomy): domain Eukaryota; class Dinophyceae; order Suessiales; family Symbiodiniaceae; genus Cladocopium; species Cladocopium goreaui. The sequence goes on along the minus strand of CAMXCT020006622.1, from coordinate 1,578,121 downwards.
ATCACTAAAATCATCTAAACCTTGTGCTTCCCCTGCCCCAAGTCCTTGAGTTTTGGTCGTTCGGCTGGGCCCAAACGAGGTCGTTGGTCGGGAAGGGGCCACCGAGGTCGTGGGTTTGCTTTGCCTCCAACGTGAGCGGGTGAGTGTTTTTCAGCAGAAAGGCCACTGGAAGGGACCACTTCAGAAGTACAGGATCACCAAGACCATGCCTCTGAAAGCCACTGGTCTGGGTCCACATGAGTCCTGGATGATTTTTTTGGGTACAATACCTTTTTAATATGTTTTAAAGGGCTGATGGACCACTGTCAACGCTTTTCTTAACGACTTCCTAAACTCTTGCGGCAAGTGCGGGTCTTCCCTTTGCAGCATGGGTCACCTTCAGCGGGTCTTCACCAACCCTGTGAACGAATTGGTGGATCCACAGAATGTTTGGGATGATGGGACTCTGACTAGGATCTGCTGGCCATTCCAGCCACGATGGATCCAGAGTATTTCCCAGAATGTTCTCTGAACTCTGAAAACGGATGAACATGGCAAGTGCGGAACTAGATGACTTACCGATTTTCAACACGGTGGATTTCCTTGCTGAGTTCATGCAAACTCAGCGCCACCATTCAGAAACCCTTATGGATCAGGTTCTTTTATATCTACCAGCTGGTTATTTAACATAGCCATGGAAAATCACCATTTTTAATAGGTGAACCATCTATAAATGGACCATTTTCCATGGCTATGTTAAATAACCAGATGGTATGCCAAAAAAGCTCATGTATCATCATGTATCTCATTAAGTCTCTAGCGGGAAGAGCATCCCAGCCCAGCTGCTGCTCTCAACCAGAGCCATGGATGCCCTTTCCCCCCTAAGGCCAGGGGATGACAATCATTATCTCATCATAAAATCATGACTGATCAACTTGCATTGCAAAAAACAAAGGTTCAAAGATTATCACCGCAGAAAAATGGTATGAAAGCAAATTTTGGGCAAACTGGAGCCCCACAAAAAATATCACCACAGAATCACCACATATCCCCAACCCCAGGGCTGCGCCCCCAGTGCCGTCCCAAGGACCCGTGCCCCACGCGCTCCCCGGGTCTCCCAGACTGCCCCTGGCGCCTCACCGTGCGGAAGAAGGTGCTGGAGCTGGCGCATGACATGCGAGTGCTGGAGCCACCTGGGCGGAGCAACACATTGGGGGAAGATTTGGAGCGCAAGACTTAAATGGCTAGGAGGGTGGTATTTAACTATAGTAAACTATCAAAATCTATCAAAACTAGTGGTATTTCATTTGACAAATTCTTATTTAACTAGTAAACATATGTAAAAGTGGTGAACGGAGGGAGCGATTTGGAGCGGTATGAACATATTCCCTATTAAATGGGGAGCGATTTGGAGCTACCAGGAGTTTCCCAACCACATACTAGTAAACATACTGTGGATCACCGTATGTAAAAATGGGGGTGAACGGTGAACGTGGGGATAAAATCAGCGGTCACATATGGGGATTTAGACATGGGATTTAGCGATTTCCCAGCAGTTTTTTAAAAAAGTGGCAGGGATACAGTTGGTTTTGTATGCTACATAGATGGATGTAGGGAACAGGTTATAGTTATGATTGATTGTTTCATATCTTGATCTCTGCCCCTTGTGAAACAAAATCAACATGCACACACCAAAAACATCCCAAAACCCTGGCAGTAATTTTGGGCTCCAATTTAGGATGCTTTTCTTTGGGGAAATGGGATTCAACACCTAGACAGAATTGGCGAACGAAACTGGAGAAAGACTGGGAATGTCAAGCAGACCTTAACCATGGATGGAAAAGGACCCATGGTGACCCGGACATGTTCTACTTAATTAAGGTTACTCGACATATCAGCAGATATGTCTTGTCATCTGATAGATTGGATGGTCCCAAGATGTCATGGGGCCTGGAAAGCGGTCCATGGCCGCCTGAGGAATGTTCACGAGGAGCCGGAGCTCTTGGAGCCCCCGGAGCCCGAAACGCGCAAAACTTGGGACAGCACTTGGACGGAGCCTCAATGGTGGCTTTGGCTATCAAGCTTTTGGATCAGGCACCATGAACGCACAGATTCAGGTCGACTTGGAGCTGGTGGAATGGATGGGATGATTGGTCAGGCGGGCCCTTGGTCAAATTCTGGCTGTGCTTGGTCAACTAAAAATGCATAAACTTCGCTCGCCGATAGCAATCAGTGGTAAACAATGTACATCCAAATTCATCATGTGTTTTTTTTCCCATCATGCAATTTTAATCTATTTGAATGTATCAAATCCAAGAAATTTCCATAGCATTTTCTCAGCTTTCCACCAGCAATGTATGGTGGGTGTATGGTGCCACCAGGTGCCCCTCGCTGGAACTGGCACTGGAAGGATTCCTGGAACTGGGAGGAGATGGGTTTAGGGGATGGGTTTAGTCAGAGGGAACCAGTGAACCGCAGATGACTTGGTCATGACTTTTGGATGTTTTTTGGATGGAAAAATGGCTCAAAACTTCCGGACTTTGATGACTTTTTGGATGTTTTTGGCTCAACCAAACTACAGATCATCGCCGCACCGTTGGATCTGTGGCTCAGAGTAGAAGCCGCCAGCTCATCCCCTTGGTTTTGAAGGCAGGGTCATCGGTTTCCAACCCATCGGGTTCCATGTTGACTGGAAAGCCAAGGAAAGACTCAACTGCAATGAACATCCCTTGAAAAACAAGTTGAACAACTTCAAAATACGATAAAAAAACAGTTTAGGAATCACCGCAGGTTTTTCAACATGCTTTTCTGTGGGAGTGTTAAGGGTGCTGCTTCACTTTTCAGACGACCCGATCACTGCGGGTTGTCCCAGGAATTTTGGATGCGTGTTACTGAGCTTTTGGGAATACACTGGGAACCCGCTCTCGAAACTACACCTGCAATCCAAAAAGCGCGGTTTATTTATCTCCAAGAAATCTTCGATTGACTAGGTCCAAAGTTTATTTCTGATTGATCTTGGACACCTATCCAACTGACGAAATCATTTGCTTCGGCAGATTGAGGTCATTGGGGTCCCAAAGTTTCCCCGAGCACCAAGTGATACCAGGGTCATTTGCTGACAATTTCAATCCAAGGCATGTTCCGTTTTTCTGGTTTGAAACGTGTGCTATCTTTTGGGTATCTTCATTCTCTGGGTGACATCCCGTCTTGGCTGTTGTCTTCCCAAATTTTGATTGCTCAACTGAATCCATTGTTTAGGTTGGTTCTTGCTGGTTAAATCTCCATTTTGTGGCTTGAATTCACCCAAATTTACTTAAAACCTGACTCTCGCTGCCAATCTTCCCATTTTCAACGTGGACTAAACCTTAAAGAACCTCCCTACAGCACCGTTGAAGAGCTGCTTCCTGCCATCGTCCAGGCGTTTCAGAAGCCATGCCTCGTCAAGGTGTGCTCAGTCGTGGCCTGGTGCTGCTCAGCGGCGTGGCATTGTTGAGGCGGTCCAGCGGTGAGCTGGAAGTTCCGGGGGATCCGGTGAGTTTCCTTAGTTCAAGATATTCTGATTGGATCTGATTGGTAGTTTGGAACATGAATTTTATTTTCCATAATATATGATAAAAAATCATTGGTACTGGTAGTTTGGAACATGAATTTGATTTTCCATTTCATATATGGATATATATGGGATGTCATCCTTCCCATTGATATTTTTCAGAAGGGTTGTGACATATCGGGTTCGTGGTTTGGAACATGAATGGATTATGACTTTCCATTCAGTTGGGAATTTCATCATCCCAACTGACGAACTCCATCATTTTTCGGAGGGGTAGGTATACCACCAACGAGTATTCCATTTTTTCCAAGTGATGATCTTCATTGATCTTCATTAAACTTCCATTTTTTTTCGAGGAAAGTCGTGAAATAATGTGAAACAATTGCGTCATGTCCATGCTCCAAGGCATCTTCCGTAAAATTTGTCTGGACTCAGTTGCGTGACTCGTGGCTCAGAATATTTTGGGGATATGACGAGGTATTCCAATGAATGGAGACTTAGACTCTTCGCCACCCAAACTCATTTGTAAGAAATGTGGAGAGATAATATCAGGTATGAGTCAAAGTGTGCACAGGTGTATATACATGTAAGATATTGTACAGTAATATGTTTATTATATGATATGTGTATATGTGTATCATATCATATGTACATAGAGACACGACATCCATCTCGTACCAATCACCACACCAATCACCAGGTCGTTCTTTGGCTCGGAAACCTTCGCTGGTCAAGGTCGTGGCACCACAGGTGCGGAATTCGCAGAAATTCCAAGTGTTTTTTTTCTCCAAAGATATGGGGGAATTCAATGGACATTGGAAGTTCTATGGTTTAATTCTGTTTATTCATGTTAAATATGTTTTGAGCATAGTTAGTTTTGATACGCATTGTTTAGACGTGTTGAAACGAAGCATATGGATCCAGGGTTGTAGCCTGACGCTTAAGCAGATGGAAATCATTGCAGAGAGGGCGCCCAAGCTGGGTGAAGCCTGTGTTGATGATGTTCTCATAGAACATGGTGATTATAGTGATTATTGATTCAGCCCATGAATCATGTTTCAAAACTTTTGTGAATGTGTATAAGAATAACATAGAATAACATCATTCACAGTGTTGGATCCGATCCACTAGTGAAAATCCAAACGGGTGTTCGTTGAATCTCATGGTTTGGCTGAACCACCATAGTTTCAATGCTTCAAACATGTCATCAAAACTTCTTAGTTGAATCCAAACATCAGAGCATACTAGTATCAGATAACCTGGGTTTGTTTAAGGTGATTGTTTATCTTCCCAATGGAAAATCCACCATGACTGGGGAATCTATAGTGAACATTTTTTTGTTTTTTGGGGAGCCCAAAAAAGCAAATCCAAGATAATCATAAATCAATGGGAATTTCAGGATCCGATTGAGGACGGAGGTTTGGCCTATTCTTAAGGCCTAAATTTCAGGGATCCCAAGAAAATATGGTCAGATCTTCAGGAGCCCAGTGCCGCATCACCGTTCTGCGCCACGCAAGGGACCCCAAAACGGGACCCGACAGGTGGCGCCGGCGCGGCGCCAGGGGGGTTGGTGCCGTGGATGGAATTTTCGCAAATTTGGGATGAACCATTCTCCATTTAGAGATCATATTCCAGGATTTTCGCATGAAATCCCTCCATTTTTTGGATGTTCAATTTACACGTTTGATTGACGGAGGGCAAGTCAATCTGTTGCTTAGGAATTTGGAACATGCAACTTCTCATCATAACTGTAACTTGTTGAGCCTCCGGTAGTCGAACGTGGCTTGTTGGAAAATCCAGCATTTAGTTCGATGTTGGGTTTTGCCACCTCCACTACCCTCCATTTGCGGGGGATTTCCATACTTGCTACGTTTTGATGACACCAGACATTAGACATCCTCCATCCACGAATCCTGGAATCATGTTTAGTAAGGGGAATCATCCCCAAATAGCTGAACTATTCAGGTTAGTGACATATTATCTGGTGGTTTGGAACATTTTTTTTCCACATATCGGGAATTTCATCATCCCAACTGACTTTCACTCCATCATTTTTCACAGGGGTAGGCTCAACCAGCAGTTATGATTTACCCAGACCGGATTTCCGCCAGCATTTTGGCACCGAGGCTGCAGAGGGCGATTCTCTGCCTTCCATTGAGGTGGATGAGGGCAAGTGAAGGGCTCAGATCCAGGGACTTCGATGGGCAGATGGGGAGATCACTGAGCCGAGCTGGGAAGAACCCCCTGGGGCTTCGCGCTGAACTTCATGTGGTTTCTGACACCAATAACCCATAGCCATAGCTAGACGCCTGACAAATAGCCAATCTGCTGAAATACGTGGAAGCGTCGAAAAACATCGAAAAACGATTTGGTGACAATAGCGTGGGAAGTGAAGAGTTTCACCGTGGTGGTAGAATCAGCTGGATTTTGTATCAACATGTTTCTTGTCAAAGAACCCTGCACACGAAATGGGTGTTGAACTTGCGAACCCAGAACATCCGCAAAAATGTCCGCCATTTCGTCGGCACAAATCCTCAATGGATTGGTTTTTCCGGGAAAATCTACACCGGAAACCATCGATTTTCCCATGAAATATGGGGCTTTCCTGTAAATTTTCCCGGAAAAACCAAGCCATTGAAATCCATTTCTTTCTTTTCCTCGAACTATGCCCTGAAATTTCCAGCTGGTGATCCCAAATCTTCGCCTCCCGGGATCTTTTTTGGACGGTTCCGTCCACCTTTTTGCGAATGGCGGTATCCAGCCGCCAGGAGCGGCCCTTTGTCAGGTTATTTGAATGGTTTATTTCGGTTCAAGATGGTTTAAAATAAATAAACCCATCAGAAATAATTCAATTTATCCTATAGTTTAAGATCTATGGTTTATTTCTCATGGTTTTAAGACTTGTTGAATGTTTTTAAGCATCAGAATCCATCGGAGTCGTCCCACTTCATAAGTCAGCTGGAGTGTGTTTGAGTTGATCACTATCTTTGTGTGTTGGTTGGCGGTCAAAACATGTGGTTAACAAAAGACTTTTCTCTATCTTCATTTGGGATGCTATTTTCTACATTTCGGATGATTATATCATATGACGCGATTCATGTCGGCAATCCAATAATAAACCTACCCATTTATGGTGTTTTTGGGGGATGACTTAGTTTTGGGTTTATATATATATATTATGTTACTATTGGATGATCCCAATTGACTGTGCAACTTCTATCTTCCAGCGCCTTGCCGCGCCTTCCCCATCCAGGCCCGGCGAGGTCGTGAACGTGGCAGAACTCTTCAAAGGCTCCGTTGGAATCTAATGGGGATGTAGGCAGGGAGCTCACAAAAAGTTAGGGGCTGGGAGCTAAGGGGGCGACCACTCGCTTGTACACCCACTATTTCCCTCGCTTGTACACCCATAAGATCATGATCATGATCATGATCATGATCATCATCATCATCATCATCATCATCATCATCATCATCATCATCATTGTGTGTGTACACAGGAACATGAACGTTATTGTCCCACCCCACCCCACCCCACCCCACCGGTATTTGATCATGAAAGAGCAGTGCCTGTGCCTGCAGGACAGCAAGAAAGATGATGAGGTTGCGGTGCCTATGTGTGCACAGGAACGTGAGCGTTATGGTCCCACCCCACCCTGCTGGAAATACCATAAAATAAAGCCTGGATTCGCTGAGTTGATGATCCCAGTGGGAAATCCATCACATTGGGAAAACATAAATTATATTTTTGGGTGGTTCTTGAAACAAATCCAAGATTACAGTTGAATCACAACTTTTGGTTAGAGCTTAGTAAATGTATGTAAAGATCATGTTCCGGTGATGATAAGAAGACCCTTTAGTTTATGAAGTCAGCCCCCAGTTTTGCTGCCATTTTTTAATGGTCAAACCTTACATGTTTCTTTTTTTTCCATCCCTCTTCCTTGGACGCTGGAGGGACAGATGCCATAGGCCTGGTTCTCAGTGTCCACTTGATATGGTTGTCAAGGATCGTGTGATGTCATCTCTTCTGAACGCAAGGTGCAGTGAAAGCATGTTTTTTTCGTAATATACTTCATTATCAAAGGTGCTGTGAAGCATCATCTATCATTGATTCGCTTGAAATATTGCTTTGTCGAGGGATCTCAAAAAAGATGCAGTGTAGAGTATAGTATGGCACTACAGAATATAACATGGTCGACACAAAATGTAAGCTAGGGTATCGGTAGGTGTCGAACTCCTTGCTAAACATGAGATCTTGGTAAAGCTTGAGGTGCTGTTTGGAAGTGGGAATGTCTCCCTGTCTCAGGTGAACCCTTGAAAACAGCCCTTCTTCAGCCTTGGAAGGAAACTTGTATTTTGAAGTCCTTTTTGGAGAACAGTTTTCATTTTATTTCATCTTGTGAGTGTGCGCTGTTGGAGTGTCACATTGCAACACAATTCAACTTAAACACCCCAGCGCTTGTGAATTGATGTTTCCATTGGTGTGGATTGGCTCTTCACTATCTAATCATCAAGCATCTTCTATATACTGTAAGCTGTTCTGAAGGTCATTTTGCCAACGCAGGAGCAGCTTCATCAGGTGCGAGTGGGGCAGCTTTTAGCTATTATATATATATATAAATATATATATATATATTTATTGTATATATATATAATACATATAGTGGATGTAGAAGGATGTCGGACATATAAAGTTGCTGTAATATTTGCATTCTGTTGCACTGGATGTTTCAAAATCCTCTGCTTATATACTTTTTGACACTTGTATCCACATAGACTCAGTGCCACATAGTAGACCATGTATGATAATATGCAGTAGATATAGAATATCATAGTAGGAAAGTAGGCAACGCATTGCCAAGCACTTGCATTGCTCTGTATACTCTCGTGCAACTGGTTCAAGGAAAAAAACAACGACACCGCTCTCAAATCGTGTGGCGTTTGTGGGAGGAGATGAAGAAGGACGGTGTCTCGTTGGAGTCAACAAGTGTAGATGATTTGTCAAAGGATGCATTTGCTTCTGACATGCAAACGTCAGACACTGAAGACAGTGTCAAAGGCACTACCTGATTTGGAACCAGCAAGAGGACAAACACCCGTTCGGAAGCTTGCCGCGGCAAGGGCAGAAAGGCTTCAAGATTCTTCAGGTCCATGGTATACCAAGGCAAAATGATTGCCGCCGAAGTGGACAAACTGAACCCTGAAGAAAGGAAGCGCCTGTACAAGGAGATGCGCCTGTACAAGGCCAAATCATCACAATTGACGACGGAGATCATGCGGCAGCATCATGCCGGACAGGCTGAACAGTTCAGAGGAGATGGCACCAACCTCTCTTAGAAGAAATGCTTCGAGAAGGTGTTTGGCCAGATAAAGACGTTGAAGCAGTAGAGCCAACCACTGAAGAAAAGAGAAGCATCCACAGCCGAATTTTGAAGGATGGCATGTGTGACACATGCCATCCTTCAAAATTCGGCTGTGGATGCTTCTCTTTTCTTCAGTGGTTGGCTCTACTGCTTCAACGTCTTGATCCGGCCAAACACCTAATGTCCAGTGCGCACCAATGGGTGCTCAAGGAAGAGTGCCAGCTGGACCGGCTGTTTGGCCCGCCGGCTGGGTTTGGCCTGCGGCGATGGGGTTCCGGTTGCAAAGAAAGGGCCTCATGGAATACTTTGGTGATGCTGTCTTCGAGCTGCCCAAGGTGCTGATGGAGAAATTTAGGGCTGGCCGCTGTGCATTCTTGAAGCGTCTTGGGTTTGTTTAATTCGATTTTTGTTTTTATTTCTGTGCCCAATGGGGAGAATCCATCATCTGGGGATTCCATAGTATAGGTTTTTGTTGGTCTTTTTATTTTTGAGCCCCTTTAGCAAATCCAAGGCGTGGACGCAGCAAAAATGCCAAAAGACATGTGATAACCAACGAGTCCATCACAGGGTTTCACTTTGCCGCTGTCAAGTACGATGCAAGCAGCGGCAAGTACGGGAATTCCACATACGACCCGACAATGCTGCGTCTTTACCACGAAATTCCCGATGACGGCCCACTCCCTGACCCAAATGCAAGTGGGAGTGGGAGTGGGGAGAATGCTAATCACATCACATGGTGGCCTATTATCATCTTGCAATTGCATGATGATTCAGTTCAAGTGGCTCGGGAAGTGACACCTGGACATGTTTATGTCATTATTTGCTTTTACCAGGTTGTCACGAACCCAATTTGGGCCTGGACAGTGGAAATCGTAGAGACGTGATTTCCAGTCATCCGCTGTCCATGGCAAAGGGTGCATGCAAATCAGTGTTTGGACACATTTGAAATGCTTCCTGTCTAACATATTGTGTAAAATATGTGTTCGTAATTATATACATCTTGGCTCTAGAATCGTGTCAGATAATAAACAAATACCATGTTAGTGTATGTATATCTATATCTATATATAATTATATATATATGTATATGTTAGTATATATATATATATATATCATGATCAATTAACGCAACATGTATATATGATTATATATGTAAATGTATATGTTGCTATGCTATTTACTGTGGTTGATATAATTCACTAGATTTTCTTGTTTGGGCAATGCACCTCAGCTGGTACCCTGACTCTGTAGCGTTGTGGCGTTTGCGCCGGGCCTATGGATGATGGGGAAGGCATGTGAGCCAGGGATGCCAGGGAAAATGGTGGCTGGGCCCAATCCAATCGGCAATGTTGTTGGCCCTGCAAAGCAGAAGAAGTGACAAATTCCCAGTGTCATGTTCAATCATGTTGCTTTGATCATAGATTTCCTGACCTTTGTACAAGTCGCGAATGATTTTGTATGATTTTGTATGTAGCTTGCACAAATCCAAAATGTGTTTGGTTTTTGGCTTTTGGCTTCACATCTTTTATAACCTGATTGTTGTGTTGTGGCGCTCACGCCGGGCCAACGTCAGTGCGCACGCAGTGAGTGAGTGATTCCAATTATTTGCATGGACAATGATGCACGACGGTACTCGTCTACAATTCATATGCATCTCATAGAATATTATATATAGATTGGGCATGTTGTGATGAAACAATTTATGTAATTGTATATTCAATGTCGTTCAATCATTTGAACTATTTCGCAACATTCAGCTTCCAGACTACTTCGCAGCATTCAGCTTCCAAACATAGACAAATTTACTTGCAGGAAGCTTTTGTCTCTTGTCTTCATACTTTGTATGTAGTCATGAATCAAATTATATTGGAATTGTGCATCCGTCAGCTAGTAGATTAGTAGATTTTTCAAATACAGCTGGCTGGACTGCAGTTGTGTATCCAACCAATGCAACAGCATGCCCCAGACCAATGATGCGCAGATGTAGTGCACAGCACGGCAAGCTTCAAAAGTCGTGGCCGCTTCCGTGGCATCAAGGCATTTCTGTCGCTTGAGTGTGTATGTCCAACTTGACACATGTATCCAGGCCTTTTTCCTGTGCAGCAGGCCTGGGTGCTGGAGGAACAGATGCCATAGGCCTGGTTCTAAGGGGCGACCGCTCGCTTGTACACCCCGAATCTCACTCGCTTGTACACCCACTATTTCCCTCGCTTGTACACCCATAAGATCATGATCATGATCATGGGGATCATCACCATCATCACCACCATCATCATCATCAACATCATCATCATCATCATCACCGGTATTTGATCATGAAAGAGCAGTGCCTGTGTCTGCAGGACAGCAAGAAAGATGATGAGGTTGCGGTGCCTGTGTGTGCACAGGAACATGAGCGTTATGGTCCCACCCCACCCCGCCCCACCCCACCGGTAACTGATCATGAAAGAGCAGTGCCTGTGTCTGTACGAGAGCAGGAAAGATGATGAGGTTGCGGTGCCTGTGTGTGCACAGGAACATGAGCGTTATGGTCCCACCCCACCCCACCGCACCCCACAGCCAACAATGATGAAAGTGCAGTGGTTTTTTCCAGAATGAGAGATGATGAGGGTGCGCAAGTGAGTGACATTTTGCTCACTGGGTGCGCAAGTGAGTGAAATTTCGGGTGCGCAAGTGAGGGTCTGGCCGGAGCTAAGGTGTGTTTTAAGGTTTGATCGTTTGACCTCATATTATTCGCCGACAAGACAGTCGTTGCTGGTGAAGTGAACCCCCTCCCGGTGTTTTTTCATTGCAAGGCCACATGGTGATCTAAAGGTCTTTGTAAAGAAGTATGATCGCGAAGAGAATTCATGTGATGTTTGATGAAAGAATTTGGATCAACCACATTCAACCACTGCATGTTCTCTGCAGGCAAGAAGGGAGTCCTCTTCGCAGTGCCAGGAGCCTTCACGTCTGCCTGGCACAGTGTTGGAAGAGGGGATATGACATGAAACATGGGGTTGTCCAAAAATAGGTTGTGCCTAAAATATAAAATCCATTGAAATCCAGTGGTTCCCTCTTTCCCCCTTTTTTGGACAAACCCATGTGCTAAGGTAGTGATATTCCCAAGAAAGCGGGACTTCTATGCCCGAAAACAGGGTTGGAATCCCAGTCATAGTGGTGGGACAACCAAAAATGGGGTGTTTAATGGGGTGTTTAATGGGGTGCTTGTAGTGAAGAGGAATCTAGAAGGGATGAATTGAGCTTTAACAAGACCACAATTTTTTTTTCCGTTCAGCTAATCCAAAAAAAAGGATTCGGGGTCTCTTCTACCCAAATTGGCTTGGAAATCCCATTCCCTTCATTCCATTGATACCAAAGGAATCAATTTCACCCTTCCAACATCTTCCAAGGAGTGAAATCCCGTGTCACATTGACATGTTCAAAAAATCACCGGCATTTCTAGCGTTGCCAGGCCCACTTGCTCCGAGAAGCACCTGCCCGGGACCTTACGGACCTTACGGACCTTACGACTTTCTGCATCCGCATTGCGCGCCCGTTTTGAGGAACCAGCTGGTGACTAGGGCCTATGTTCCTAACTGAAATATGTATAAATATGTCACGGAATACGAATCGTGGATCCAGCTTTAGGGATGAACACTAGTCCAAAACGTGGGACAGTCTCCGGAACCAATCGACAATTGCCTTCTCACTTTCCAGTTCATTTTTGAGAAGATGGTGAGACGGTTCTTCATTGACGATTGTTTCTGAGCTGGGGATGGATTGATAGCAGCAACACGATTACATATCAGAAGGGAAACTATAGAATCTGGGTAAATTATAACGACCTCACTGCGACATCACTGGAATCATGGTTAGTAAGGGGAATCATCCCCAAATGGCCTTAATTCAGGTCGTCAGCGGGGGGTGGGCAGGGACCGCAAGAAGTTGGTGGCCTTAATTCAGGTCAGTGAAATATTCTAATTTACCAGATAACGGATTTGAGCTGACCTACATTGTTGGACCCCAAAGAAACTACGGCAAAGTGTGGCCGTTCGAGCTGTCCATGTTCGGAGAATTTTTATGGTCTAAGACAAAAGATCGCTCAAACTTGGCATCATCATCTGAAAAGAAATCCAATTCCAAATCCCTCCAAAAACCCTCCAGGACTCCAGGATAAATTCAGCATGTCACATGTTTTTCCATCGGTTTTTCCCCATGTTTTTGTCCTATCCATTCCGCACGCGGAGGCCCGGCTACATCGAGAAAGCTGAGGATCTCAAAGCCGCTGGGGCCGAGGCGCCGTCTTTGGGATCATCCCAAGAGGACCAACTCATTGAGGTCATGTCATTTTTAGGTCATTTAAATGTTTTTTTTTGTTTTTGTGTGTGTTTTTTTTACCTGTTTTAACCATATTTTCATATGATAAATTTATTTAAATGTTTTTTTTTTGTTTTTGTGTGTTTTTTTAAACCTGTTTTAACCATATTTTCATATGATAAATTTATTTAAATGGGTGTTTTTTTTAAAATGTTTTTGTGTGTTTTTTTAAACCTGTTTTAACCATATTTTCATATGATAAATTTATTTAAATGGGTGTGTTTTTTTTTTTAAATGTTTTTGTGTGTTTTTTAAAACCTGTTTTAACCATATTTTCATATGATAAATTTATTTAAATGTTTTTTTTTTAATGTTTTTGTGTGTTTTTTTAAACCTGTTTTAACCATATTTTCATATGATAAATTTATTTAAATGGGTGTTTTTTTTTAAAATGTTTTTGTGTGTTTTTTTTAAACCTGTTTTAACCATATTTTCATATGATAAATTTATTTAAATTGGTGTTTTTTTTTTAATGTTTTTGTGTGTTTTTTTAAACCTGTTTTAACCATATTTTCATATGATAAATTTATTTAAATTGGTGTTTTTTTTAATGTTTTTGTGTGTTTTTTTAAACCTGTTTTAACCATATTTTCATATGATAAATTTATTTAAATGGGTGTTTTTTTAAATGTTTTTGTGTGTTTTTTTAAACCTGTTTTAACCATATTTTCATATGATAAATTAATTTAAATGGGTGTTTTTTTTTAAAATGTTTTTGTGTTTTTTTTTTTTTAACCTGTTTTAACCATATTTTCATATGATAAATGTATATAAATGTCATGGGGATTAAAATGTGAACTCCTGGTCAAGCTACTTGAACTTGGAGGCTTTTTAATATTGTTGGGTGCATTCCTATCAAACAGATTCCGTGACATAGCTTCATTATATCCCCATTCATGTTTGGTAAAATCCCCTGGTTAAGGATTATTATGGATCATTCAAATGGGGATAAAATGGTGATGGATTTTTATTTATTAAGAAGCATTTATATATGCATTTATGATATTTTATGATCAAGTATATCCCTATTATGGTCCGTGCTTCCCCCATCATCATTACCCTCTGGTAAACTAACAGTTTGCTATTGAACATGGCCATAGAAATAGTGGATTTTTCCATTACAAATGGTGATTTTCCATACTTATGTTAGTTTACCAGGGGGTGAATACTGTACACTGTTCATTTGGCTCCTGGGGCCCTGGGGTTGGGCAGGTCGTGGCCTGCGTGTCTGTGAACGATGCCTTCGTGATGAAAGCTTGGGGCCAGCAGCAGAAGGCGCTGAACGAGCGCTTTTTTTTGTGGTGTGTGAAGCCCCAAAGAAGCAGAAAATTCAAGGAATACAGCGGGTTTTGACCAAAAAAATGGGGATGTAGTATGTATGTGATGAATGGTCATATATGGTCATATCTGGTTGGTGGTTTCAAATGGCTTTTATTTTCCATTTCATATAGGATGTCATCCCAACCACATTGACGAACTCATATTTTTTAGAGGGGTAGGTCAACCCACCAAGCTGATATGGTTGGCTGGCGATTACCCTCTGGTCAAGAGCTCGGCTTGCTGGGAAAATGGTCCCTTTTGCAAAGTTCGGTGGTCTCCCCCATTGAAATGACCTGAGTAGCCTCTGGTCATTTAAGTTACCGTTTGCGAACTGGAACATGGCCATTGTTAAATAGTGGATTTACCCTCTGGTAAACTAACATAACTATGGAAAATCACCAGTTTTAATGGGAAAATAACCTATAAATTGCCATTTTCAATAGCTATGTTAGTTTACCAGAGGGTACCCAATAATAGCATGGTGGATTTTTCCAGTTCGTTTCATGTTAACGTTGACCAGAGGGTTTTTTGGGGGATTTCATTCCCATCGACAACTATTTGACAGGATGATTCGTTGTCAAACCATCAGTTGATGATGACATCCAGTGCTCAATGGGAACTGTGATAATTATTATCCCCTAGCAAAACGGGTGCGAGAGGGATTACGATGCAAGACAGTTTTATGGTGAAACTATGCGTCCAAGAGCTCACAAAACCAATCTCTTGGAAGCGACTTTTGACCGTTCCTTTTCGTAAAGATGGTCACAATCATGGTCTAACTGACCAAACGTCAACATACATACCGGTTCGTAGCATGCGTTGACCATATACCAACTGCGATACACTATAATTGCAACTACTGTCGGAATGTAAAGGCTGCAATCATATTATATAATACCCACCGGTTGGTTTGTCATGCATAAATAACAGGATAGCATTAACCAGTGGTATCACCAAGTATAGCCAGATTAGCCAGACTCTATGAACAATACATTCTGGCAGGTTGCTTTATCTTAGTTGGCAAACATCATACATAAAGCCATTCAAGAATTTTCTGTATGTTACTACATGTTACATCATGTTACATCATGTTACTACAACATACCCTCTGGTAAACGTTTACACAACTACGGAACATCACCATGCTATTAATCAATAAATCAACTATTTCTATGGCCATTTTCAATAGCTTTTTGTATGTTTACCAGGGGTATATCTATTAAATCACCATGAAATCCCATTAAATCACCATATCCATCCTAAATCCATCTAAATCCATTGACTTCGAATGTTGGACCTATTTGGCCATGGCCGCTCACCTCGCCACGTCACGGCATCCCTGCATTTTTGGGGCATCCTGAGGCCGAGGGCAAGGTCCGCATGCTGGCGGACGCCAAATGTGAGCTGACTAAGGCGGGTGAACCTTTCACCCACCATCCCCTACAAAGTGGGGCCCCCAGATAGCTAAGTTGGTTAATAACTCCAATAACTATGGTTTATGGTACTTATAACTATAGTTACTGGGGATTATAAACCAACTTATAACTGGGGGGCCCCACATTGTCATTGGGGATCTTTTCAATGGGCCCCCAGTCATCATGGGATCCAGGATTTTAGGGGATTTTCTGAATGAAAACAATGAAAGCATCCAGCTATTGCGATGACCAACAAAAATCATGTTCTACAGTAACCCCCCAAAAAGATGTGGTGAAATTGGTGTAAATCCGATGGTTATTGTCGTATTGTTGTCGAACTTCTTGGGGGTTACTATCGTTGATTCAATGATATATCATACCATCCCTTGAATCAATTTTAGGCTTAAGAGGCAAGTAAGATGAGTTCATATGATGTCCCAAAAGTTGGATAATCATATATATATACATTTATATTGAGCTGGAATATCATGCCCAAAATGCTGAACATGTTAAGTGAGACGTCACGCTCGAAATTCGGTGATTGCGATGAGATGGGAGTGGCTCTGGCTGGCTCTGGTGATCTCAGCGGAATCAGGTTTCTTGCGGGGTTGGCCGGTTGGTATCTACTTATGCTTAGGTTGTAGGGAATGAGGTAATGCTTGTTGCGGGTGGGGGAAACTGATTTTCTTGCAGCTGCTTTCTTATCAGTGATTTTTTGTATGTTCAGAAATCCATGCGAGAGATAGTATTGCAATGCAGGCTGATGACCACATTTAGGCTGTGACTTGTGGCGGTGCAGATGTGCATAATATTTCTAGGCAACTACTGTTAAACTGCTGCTCAATTTCTGGCCGCTGCTCAGCCGCTGCCACTGGCTACCAAACTGCTTCTGTTTTTCCCAGGCTTAGATTCCCTATATCCAGGAGCACTCACAGTGTACATGGAGACAAGTGCTTTGATAAGAATTGCTGTTATCCATGATAAGGACCTACCGGAGCGGTGACCCTTGTGACATAACTTCTGATAATTTAACATAGCTATGGAAAGTCAGACATTTAGTTCGATGATTTACCTATATATCTTCGATTTTCCATAGCAAACTGTTAAATTTATATAAAGTTATCAGAGCGTACCACACTGTTGAGCCATGCTCAAAACCTTGCTGTCTCCGTTTCGTTGAAAAATCTCCACATCTCTCAACCAATGTTCCATTTGATACTTGCCGAACTTATGAATAATTATGCTACTGTAGTTGTACATCGTAGAATTCTGTATGTATATATGTAGACACATACACGATCGACACTATCTGGTTGGTGGTTTTGAACATTTTGTATTTTCCATAATATTTGGGATAATCCTTCCCATTGACTTTAATATTTTTCAAGATGGTTAAAACCACCAACCAGTTATGCAATAGACGCATCCATCCCCCTTTGTTGTTGACGAGGCCTTAGACATGGAGCTGGATGCTTCTGCCAAGTTGGGCAACATCAGGCGGTACGATGACTGGTTGACAGCAGGAGATCTGAACTGACAAATATAGACTAAACACAACAAACATCACTTTATTAAAAGGATCTATACCAGGGGGTATGAGAAATGAGATTATACTCAGCAGAAAACGGGAACCAACATCTATAGCTTGACAAAGCAGTGGTTTGTTCGACACAGATTTGTGGACCAGGAAGTCTCATGGGCTGGTGAAATTGAGATGTCACCTCAACAACTGGGGATTTGTTCAGCAAAAAGAATCGGATAGCAACTATTATACGATATTATCCATCGCTAACACACGCACTGGTATGAAAGGACACCGTGCATGTGGTTTCGTTCAGCCCTGGGAGATAGCAAAACGGCAAAAGGTTCCTGAAGACCATCAGATCATCACACGAGAATCGGTGCAGTTCCCGCTATAAGTAACTAAGTAGATATATATTAGATATACAGTATAACTAACCATAGTTTTAAGATTAGTCATATCAAGCCATTTTTCCATGGCAATTGCCATGGTTATCTCCATTCACAGTCCCAACTGCCCGAAAATGCGACCGCAGGTCGGAGAGATATGCCATGATCATCGATGTGATGGCCCCGGTTACTGGTGGTTACTGGTGGTTCCCCCCAAAAAAAACCCTTTTATCGCGATGAAAGTAGGGAGGATTTGGTGAGTTGGTTGATAGTTGGTTGATTTAATGGGGTTTAATGGGAGTTACCCGGCCTGGTAAACGTTTACATTAAACAAACTGGAACGATCCACCATTTTCTAGCTGGGTAAATCAACGATTTCAATGGCCATTGAATCAATAGCAAACTGTAAACGTTTACCAGAGGGTATGTTAGTTGATGCTATAGTTGTTTTATCATACCCTAAAACTAGAATCACTAGAGTTATATCGCCCGAATCAACCCAAACCTGAAATTGGAGTTATGTTGAGCTAACGACCTGGTCCACCATACCCTGGC
Source organism: Cladocopium goreaui (assembly GCA_947184155.2). NCBI lineage: Eukaryota > Dinophyceae > Suessiales > Symbiodiniaceae > Cladocopium > Cladocopium goreaui. The sequence continues at coordinate 1,559,672 of CAMXCT020006622.1, read as the reverse complement.
ATTGGGGGATCGTAACGTAATAATTTCCCATAGAACATACAAGGTGGCCCTCCCAAGTTGTAAGTTGCTTAGAAAAGCCATGAACTTCCATTCACTATAGTTATAATATGTTACAAGATCTGTTAAACCCTGCATATCATTGCCATTTTAATCCATAAAACCATACTGAGCTTGGCCCGGGTTGGCCCCGGTCGGCCCCGAGGATGGGAAGATCACCAAGATTGCCACCGGGGAGGATTCGCAGCTTGGCGAAAAGACCGATGTTTGAAACACAAAATCCAAAAGTATTTAGCCTCTGGTAAATTAACTTGTTGACCCTGAGAATAGCCTAGTTTTAATATGTTTTAATGGAAATTAATCTTCCAACCCCGATGACTGCCAGGTTTTTTTTGTTAATTTACCAGAGGGTAGCATTGAAGGCATTCAAGCAGCAAACATATCGGAAGTCATGATTCATAAAAGGCGACTTGGACCTGACATGTCTAGGAAAACCTAACTTGAAACTGCCATCAAAACACACATATATATATATATACACATGTATATACTTGGACAAACCCATATAAGCTGCAATGGGCCCGCATTCATGCGGACTATGAGTAACCTTACGCATAACTTTACATCCTTGGGCCCCTACGAGAGATACCTGCATAAAAACGCGCATTTTTTTCCGTCAAACATGGGAAATGTAATCACCAAGAAACATGGGGATGTCAGCAACAAAACCTGGAGATTGCCACTTCTTGATAGCACCTCTCAGGTTTGCTCCAGAGATCTTGGCGGCCCTGAAGTAGGCAGGGATAGGGGTTGTCGGGAGTGCGGCTGTGCCAAAGTTTTGGACTTCCCAACTTTTGGCTGTGCCCAGAAGTTTTATATAGGATGAAATCCGAAAAATGCCCTGCCCACCACTTGGAAAGTCATCCTTCAGATCCATGTTTTTTTGGGGGTGCAATGCTACTTTTTCGAGGGGCTATTGATCACTTGGGACATCCGCATCATCTAGTGCTTGATCTTGTGTTGATCTCAGCAATTTGTCACAGCCCAAGGGTCATGTTTGCTACGGGACAAATGGGCATGCAAACATGTCCATTCGATACGTGTGCATAGATACATGATATTATATGATATTATATAATACACCGAGCAACACCGGACATGTTGGTATGCTCCGAGAGATTTATCCCCAACAATTCGATAATCATTGAAGGCAGTCACCAAATCTGTGCCTTTTTGACATTCAAATAGGGCCCTCCAAGCAGAACTTTGGCCACGAACCCTGCCAGCTTGTCTTGAGGTATGAGGGGATCCCCAGCTATAGGCATAGATTATGCATGGAATCCAAATCAATCGCATGCATCCACAAATACCACATGAATCCACATGTATCCACATATATCCACATGTATCCACATGTATCCACATATATCCGCATGTATCCACATTGCATATATCCACATGTAAAACATATCATAGTATAGGTATCTACTAGTATGCACACATCATCTTTCCTTGTATTGCTTAAGCTCAAGTTATCAATCACCTTCAAACAAACACATGACATCAGACCATATCAGATCCACAGTGCATGACCTACGGCCTTGGTCAGGCCCCGTACTTGGCAGGGGACACCTTTTACCATTTTTCGGAGGCGCAACTCGCCGCTTTGGACCGCGCAGCTTGAGGAGTGGGCTATGAAGTTTAGGGAGTTCCTAGGCAATCATCTTCCTTCACGGGTGGTTGATGCTTGCTTGGCACCTTGGAACCGATAAAAAGTAACGGAAAGCTGGCATAGTGGTATGAGTATATATATATATATTATAGAGGTATACACATATACAATACATATGAATATATATATATACACAATCCATTCTATGTTTGAAAAATAATCTAACACCATGGGGCATGTTGCCACTGAAAGCAGATTGGCGGTCAAACTTGGGAACACCTAACAGATTGATCGCTTTACGTCCTGAACATTCAATATAATTATAGGCCATTTATGAATAAGGAGAATGATAGCCTGGGGCGCCATTGTGCTGGGTTCTAGCCGCAGTCGCTTAGTTTTCATGGCGATGATGAGAAACAACAAGCGATAGAAGTTTGCCCAGACAGTACCCTCATGCTGCGCGGGTGGCAGTCTCCTATTAGCAGGTGCCACTTTCCGGCCCTGTCTCTAGACCTCTATCCATTTACAGCTAGACAAATTGAAAAAAGGAGCTGGGATCTGGGAGGGCAAGAGGAACTCACATCAGAACCTGGCTCAGATTTCAGGCTCTATGATGGGAGTATCAAGCTTAAGGCCCGGTACCAGTTGAAGGTAGTTTCCCAACGGGTAAGATTCCAGGTTGGACACTGCTCGTGCAGCCAAGCTTGGGGATTCTTCAATTTAATGTCCCCATGTCAGTTGTTTTTTTGCAAACCTCCATTGTTGCACATCAAATCTCCAAGATAGGTGCTTGAAGAAGCAGGGTCAGTTCAAAATCTCCAGCTTCTTCATAGTTTTTCCAAAGAAGATCTAGCCAAAGAAGGTGTAGATCGTACCCAAAATCACATCCCAAGCTCCATCTCACTCCCCCGCAGACATTCAGCCTCTACAGCTCCGCAGCGGTGCGTGATTCACACGTCGTGATGCTTCGTAAGGCGGCGAAAGAGGGCGATTCTCTGCCGTCCATTGAGGTGGATGAGGGCAAGTGAAGGACTCAGATCCAGGGAGATCACTGAGCCAATTCGGGGAAGAACCGGCTGGGGATAAGAAAAAGAATTGGGTGACAAGTGGAGAGTGAAGAATTCCACTCTGGCAGAACCAGCTGGATTCATCTGGATTCTGTATCAATATGTTTCTTGTCAAACCCTGACGAAATGGGTTTTGAACTTGCGAACCCAGAACATCCGCAAACATGTCACCAACAGGCCATTTCGCAGGCAGACATCTTCGTTTTTTTTGGATCTTTTCGGATGGTGGCCGAAAAGCCCCCCTTGTGCTTGGTCTTTTTTTGGTTTAGATATAGTTCTAAGTTTAAGAATGTTTGAGATGGTTTCAGATTTGTTGCATAAACCCATCGACATCATTCAATTTATTCCATAGTTTAAGATATCTGTGGTTGATTTTAAACTTTGTTGAATGGTTTTAGGATGTTGTAGGTATCAGTGAATCCATTTGAGTGGTCACATGGTGATAATCCATGTGATTCCATGATCAGTTCTACTTTGAGGTGATGATTATATGACGTGTATGATCATGACACAGATAATTCTCTCTGAATATATATATATATAATGGGATTACCACATTATATATATATTATATATATACTAGTATAATAATTATTATTAATAATAATTATTATCTATTCTTATTATACAAAATAATTATAATTATTAATTATTATTATCTATTATTATTATTAGTAATATAATATTATATAATGTTCATCGAATTATTCGATAATCCCGTCATCGACTGTCACATGACTAAGCCAAACCTTCCCCCGTGGCTTGGCTCGTTGAGGCCCGGCGAGGGCGTGAACGTGGCGGAACTCTTCAAAGGCTCGGTGGCGCAGCGTGGCTGGGTCGGGATTGATATTGGGATCTACTGGGGATTTACCCTCTGGTAAACGTTTACATAACTATTGAAAATCACCATTTTAATGGGTAAATCAACTATTTCGACTGGGCCATTTTCCAGTTCGCAAACTGTCACAAATTACCACTCGATGGATTTCGGAAGATGGAGTTCAGCAATATAGTTAGGGCCTGGCTTTTCTGACTTGACCTAATATTTATCACCGAAATTGGGAAGTTCTGGGGATGTGGGGGTTCACCAGGGTACCCCCACACAATTTGGGAACCCGCCATTCCCGTTGCTTTCCATACTGTGGGTACATGGAATGGTAGTAGCAGACACCAAGGAGGAGGAGGCCTTGGCATGTTGCTTAGACACTGGTTGGTGGTGAAGTGAACCCCCACCCGGTGTTTTTTTCATTGCAAGGCCACATGGTGATCTAAAGGTCTTTGTAAAGAAGTATGATCGCGAAGAGAATTCATGTGATGTTTGATGAACGAATTTGGATCAACCACATTCAACCACATGTTCTGTGCAGGCAAGAAGGGAGTCCTCTTCGCAGTGCCAGGAGCCTTCACGTCTGCCTGGCACAGTGTTGGGAGAGGCGATATGACATGAAACATGGGGTTATCATGGGTTATCCAAAAATAGGATCCGGGTACGCCTAAAATATCTAAAACATCAAAAGTCCATTGAAATCCAGTGGTTCATAAATAGATTAAATAGTCCCTATTTCTTGAACTGACCAATCTCGAACACCATCATATACCATCATTTTTGGACAAACCCCTGTCCTTAGGTAGTGATATGAAGAAATCGGGACTTCTATGCCCCCCAAAAAGGTGTTTGAATTCCAGTGATGGTGGGATGACCAAAACACCATTTTACATTTTGGGATGAGTGGAGCTTCAATAACAGACCACAAGCTTTAGTCTCCTTTCATCACCAAAAATATAGATTCAGGAATTGCATACACATCCCATCCCCATAATGTCGAAATCAATTTCACCCTTCCAACATCTTCCAAGTGAAATCCCGTGTCACATTGACATGTTCCTGGATCAGCGGCATTTCTAGCGTTGCCAGGCCCACTTGCTCCGAACAGCACCTGCCCGGGACCTTACGGACCTTACGACTTTCTGCATCCGCAACTCGCGCTCGTTTTGAGGAACCAGCTGGTGACTAGGGCCTATGTTCCTGTAGAACTGGACCGTCTCCCTAACCAATCAAGAATTGCCTAGTTGGCGGTTTGGGCGGTTTGAGGCTTTTTGGGTATTCCTCACTTTCCAGTTCTACTTTTGAGACGATGGTCATTGACGATCATTTCTAAGAGTGGGGATGGATTGAAAGCACCAACGAGACTGCATACTGTAGCTCCGTATCAGAATGGAAGCTATCTAATGGATTTCAGCTGACCTACATTGTTGGACTCCGAAGAAACTACGGCAAAGTGTGGCCGTTCGAGCTGTCCATGTTCGGAGAATTTTGCTGGTCTCAGACAAAGGATCGCTCAAACTTGGCATCATCATCTGAAATCCAATTCCGAATCCCTCCAAAAACCCTCCAGGACTCCAGGAGAAATTCAGCATGTCACATGTTTTTCCATGTGTTTTTCCCCATGTTTTTTGTCCTATCCATTCCGCACGCGGAGGCCCGGCTACATCGAGAAAGCTGAGGATCTCAAAGCCGCTGGGGCCGAGGCGCCGTCTTTGGGATCGTCCCAGCGAAAATGAGACATTTGTTCTTCATGATATTCCGATTTGATCCTGTGAATCCTGGCGTACCCACTAACATATCACTATATATATACATATATATATAGATAGGTATATAAATATATAATAATATATAATAATATAATAATAATATCATAATATGTATATATAATATAGATATTATATATATAGATAGTTTTATATGATAATATATAATAATATAATAATATATAATAATATATATTATTATATATACAACAAACATATGTAATAATATATAATAATATATAATAATATATAATAATATATAATAATATATAATAATATATAGTAATATATAGTAATATATAGTAATATATAGTAATATATAGTAATATATAGTAATATATAGTAATATATAATAATATATAATAATATATAATAATATATAATACTATCTAATAATATATAATAATATACAATAATATATAATAATATATAATAATATATACTAATATATAATAATAGATAATAATATATAATAATATATAATAGTATATAACAATATATAATAATATATAATAATATGTAATAATATATACAACAAACATATGTACATACACATATTATATATCACGATTGTTCCAGGTTCTTGAACAGGTATAAATTCCTTCGTAAGCCCATGGAACATTATTATACATGATAAAATTATATAATTTATCCAGCATAAATCCTAGTAAACCTACTTAAATTTAGAGGCTTTTTACATTCCTATCAACTATTCCCATGACATAGCTATTATATCCCCCTTGATGTTTGGTCAAATCCCCTAGGATCAATCGATTGGGGATTGAACGGTGACAAAAATTCCATATGATATCTTATGATCTAATTATATCTGGTCCGTTCTTCCCCCATCATCATTACCCTCTGGTAAAACTAACAGTTTGCTATTGAAAATGGCCGTGGAAATAATGGAGTTTCCCATAAAAAATGGTGATTTCCCAAAGTTTTTTGTATGTTTACCAGAGGGTACATACTATACACTGTTCATTTGGCACATCTTGGCCCTGGGTTGTGGAGGTGGTGGCCTGCGTGGCCGTGAACGATGCCTTCGTGATGAAAGCTTGGGGCGAGCAGCAGAAGGCGCTGAACCTTGGGGGTTTTGATGGGTTTTGTGAAGCCCCAAAGAAGCAACCAGAAATGACAGGAATACAAGGGGCTTGGACGTGGACCAGAACTGGTTGGTGCTTTGGAACATGAATGGATTGTGACTTTCCATATCTTGGGAATTTCATCATCCCAATTGACGAACTCCATCATTTTTCAGAGGGGTTGGGCTCAACCACCGACCAGAAAATATGTGGGATGTACCCTCTGGTAATTTAACGTAGCTATTGAAAATGACCATTAATAGTGGATTTTCCCATTAAAAATGGTGAGTTTCAATAGCTATGTTAGTCATTACCAGAGGGTAGTTGAGAAATAATGGTCATATGTGGTCCATATATCGTCATTCACGGTGTTTTTTTTATTTTTTATCACCCTCTGGTAATCAACTGGGCTTGATAATCCCCCAAGTTCAGTGATTTTCCTATTGAAATGAGCTGGGTACCCTCTGGCAATGACTAACAGTTTGCTAAGTTGAACATGGCCATTGAAATAGTGGATTTACCCAATAAAAATGGTGGATCTTTCCATAGTTTTTTGTATGTTTACCAGGGGGTATAGGGGATTTCCCAGCGAATGTTTGATTATCGGAGGGTGGAAGTAAACAGAGATTTCCCCACGATTTTGGGAATCACTGCAATGATCAAACGACAGCTGTTAAGGATATCAACAGACAAAATGTGGCGCTTCCACTGAGAATCCCAGTGGTTTGACTGACGAATAAATCGTGACATATATAAAGCACCTGGTGGTTTCAAGTAGCGTGGTGTTCATGCTAAAACTGGGATATAGTGCGATTATTTTCACAGTTTAGTTCATGTTACATATCTTTCGGATGGCCTGCAGCAAAAAACACTCCCCAATGAGCGTCATTTCCATTGGCAACTATCTGACAGGATGATTCGTTGTCAAACCATCAGTTGATGATGACATCCAGTGCTCAATGGGAACTATGGTAATTATTATCCCCTAGCAAAACGGGTGCGAGAGGGATTACGATGCAATACAGTTTTATGGTGGAAGGCGTCCAAAAGCTCACAAAATCACAAAGCCATTGCTTGGAAGCGACAATACCGTTCCCCCTAGTAAAGATTGTCAAAAACAACCATGGTTTTTGACCTTGTCAACAACATACATACCGGTTCGTAGCATGTGTTGACCATATACCAACTGCTATAATTGCAACTAGGAATGTAAATGCTGCAATCATATATATATATATATCATATATATAATATCCACCGGTCTTGTAATCATACATAGATAACATAATAATATCAACCAGTGGTATCACCAAGTATAACCTACTTTTCTATGAACTATACATTCTGGCAGGTTGCCTTATCTTAGCTGGTCAACATTATACATACATAAACACATTCAATAATTTTCTGTGTGCTACTACAACAAACTAAGAAACTAAGAATAACTTCGAATGTTAGACGTATTCACATGGCCAAAACCGGCCAAAGATGTTGATTACCCTTCGGTTTTTTCACAGGTGGCTGGAAAAGCCTCTGTAAACGGAGGTTTACAGCTGGGAAAAGCATCTAATGTGGTAAACCCAATAATAAATTTAATAGACCTCCAATGGATGGAGAGTATATACTAAATTTAATAGACCTCCAATGGATGGAGAGTATATACCACCTATTTCTGGTTATAGGGGATCTTGATGGCTTTACCACATACATGGGGCATGCTTTCCATTGCCACGCAACGTTAGGCCGAGGGCAAGGTCCGCATGCTGGCCGATGCCAAGTGTGAGCTGACCAAGGCCAAAAAGCACAAAGGGCCACGTGGGATCTTTCCAATGGGACCCCCAAATGATCCCTGGTTGGTGGTTTGGAACCATGGAATTTTATGACTTTCCATATATTGGGAATAATTATCCCAACTGACTTTCATATATTTTTCAGAGTGGTTGAAACCACCAACCAGATGCATTTCAATCGAATTTTCCATGAATTTCCATGCATCCAGCTATTGGGTAGCTGACTTAGGACACCTCCATATATGGTAATGTTTTTTCTTTTTTAGAAACCCCAAACAGCTTGAGAATTTAGGTAAATCGGATTGTTTTTAATCGTCTTCTATCGTTTCTTGGAGGTTGCCATCGTTGCTACTATGATATATTATATCATATCAGGGTTAAGAGTTAAGATGAGTTCATATGATATCCCACAAGTTGGATAATCATATCTTTTCCCCGGAAGTTGTGCCATGTGACAAAGATGGTGGTTTGAAGGGAAACACCATGCCCAAAATGCCGACCATGTCAGGTGAGTGATACATTGCGCGATACATTAACGGTTTGCTCAGACGAGATTTGTGGTTCGAAAAGAATTGCTGTTATCCATGGTAGGGACCTACTGACTTACTGACCTACAGTGACCCTTTTGGCATAGCCTCTGGTAATTCTTCACATAGCTATGGAAAATCCCCTTTGTTCGATGATTTATCTATTATTTTAGTGGTGATGTTCATTTGCAAACTGTTTATAAAGTTACCATAGGGTATCGAACAGTAGAGGCGTCTTTGATTTTATGATGTCTTCTGGTACTGTTGAGCGCTCAGAACCTTGCCATTGTCTGTCACTCTCCGTTTGAAAAATCTCAACATCTCTCGTTTCGTCCATTTGATGCTTGCTGAAATTATGAATTATAATTTTATAATATGTTGCACACGGTACAATTCTGTTTTTCTTCGTGTATAAATAGTTATTACCCTCTGGTAAACTAACATAGCTATGGAAAATCACCATTTTTAATGGGAAAATCCACTATTTCAATGGCCATTTTCAATAGCAAACTGTTAGTCATTACCAGAGGGTAAATAGTTATTAATAGATACATATACCATCCACACACTATGCAGTGCATCCATCCCCCTTAGTGACGAGGCTTTGGGGATGGAGCTGGATGCTTCCGCGAAGTTGGGAAACATCAGGTACGAGACGCGACACATTTGTTGACAGGGGGTGTCTCAGAACTAAAGCTTGAAGCAATGTAGGAAACAGTTCCATTGTTGGGGATATATATATATATTATTCCAACATAGATATAATATGATATAATGATATAACATATCTGTCAATTTACTGTAATAATACTCATAACAAACATAACTTAAAGGATCTATGAATCTATACCAGGGGATTGTTGGTGTACCAACATAGCAACCAATCTCGGCCATGGATATACAAACAATGGCTGTGTTTTTTTCGGCCATGGAATCCTTTGGGATCTGATCAGCAAGACTTGGGAGGAAAACAATACTTTCCCTCTGGTAATTTGTTACAGTTTGCTGTTGAACATGGCCATTGAAATAGTTGATTTACCTAATAAAAATGGTGATTTTACATATCCCATGAAGTAGCCTCCAGTAAACTAACAGTTCGCTATTGAAAATGGTCCATAGAAATATGTAATTGATTGACCTATTAATCATGGTGATTTCTCATGGCTTTTTGTATGTTTACCAGAGGGTAAAAAAAGCCAAGGAAAATCGGATTTAGATGGGTTTGGCCAGAAATGAGATTTGTCAGCGACAAATGATTTCTGTGGCAATGGGATTGCACCCAGCAAAAAATGGGAACCAACAGAAATAGCTGGTTTTCATGCGTGTTAATCCAACAGAAATTGTTCGACCAAAATTAAAAATGTGTCATTGGAGAAGAGCAAGTCTCATGGCCTGCGACACAAGTGGAATTCAATCGACAATCACACTGTGCCCAGCAAGAGAGATCGCCAAACATACCCGGCCTGGTAAACATACAATAAACTATGGAAAATCACCATTTTAAATGGGTAAATCCACTATAAATGGCCATTTTCAATAGCTATGTTAGTTTACCAGAGGGTATCTAAGAACAATGGCAACTTTGAGGCCAGAAGATTAGCCACAGCCTGTTTGGTGGGCATGGTCCCGGCATTGGAATTTGATAATTTGATAGCACGGTGTTCCAATGAATATAATTGTCTCCATCGTTGACTGCTAGTGAAATTGAGATGTCATCTCAACAACTGGGGATTCCTTCAGTAGAAATCAGATACCAACATACAACTATGTGATATTAAAATCGCTAGCACACGCAATGCTACGAAAGGACACATACCAAAAATATTGTGTAGGTGCATGTGGTTTCGTTCAACCCTGGGAGATAGCAAAACCGCAAAAGGTTCCTGAAAACCATCAAACCATCACACGAGAATCGTTGCAGTTCCCGCTATAAGTAACTATATAAGTAGATATATTGGATACACAGTATAACTAACCATAGTTTTAAGGTTAGTTATATCCATAAATTTTCCCGGGCAATTGCCATGGTTATCTCCATTCACAGTCCTGCCCAAGTAGCTATCCTTGTAGCCCAAAATGCGACCGCAGGTCGGAGAGGTATGCCATGATCATCGACGTGCCCTGGAGACAACGATACCTCAGGGTGGTGCCCCGCTGGTAATGTTAGTTAAGGTTATCCCCTTTGGAGACCCAAATAATTACCCTCTGGCTATGACTAACATACCCATGGTATAGATGGCCCATCTATAGTTGATTTACCTATTAAATTTTGTGATTTTCCATGGCTATGTTAAATAACCAGAGGGTATATTAGTTTGGTTATGTAATGTTATTTGGGCTAATCAACCCTTAAACATCCCTTAAACGTGAAATTGGAGTTATGTTCAGCAACCGAACGACCGCACCATAGCCTAGACGGTGGGGCCCCAGTTGTAAGTTGGTTTGAAAACCCCATGAACATCCATGAACTATACTTATAATATATATATATATTATACTTATAATATAGTTATCATATGTATATATAGTTATAATATAGATTAATTTAGTGATCACTGCAACAAACACATCATAAACCCGAAACCAAATTGGAGTTCACCAACTTTGCCTTGGACCCACTTAGCTCAGGATGGCAAGATCACCAAGATCACCAAAGGCGAGGATTCGCGACTTGGCCGAGGGGGAAAATCCAGCATTTACCGGTTATGACTAACATAGCCATGGTATAGATGGCCCATAGAAATAGATGGTTTACCTATTAATTAAAAATGGTGATTTTCCATGGCGAACTGTTAGTCATAACCAGATGGTAGTTCGATGATTTTCCGGTAAAACCCTATTAAAAATGGGGATTTTCCATTGCCGTGTTTGATGACAAGAGGACAATCCATTTTTTTCTCGGCACGGCCGAGAAGGCGCCTCAAATCCACCTCAAATCCATTGGCTTCTAGCAGCTATTTTTTTTTCCTATTGAAAGTGCAATATATTATATACATATATATATATCATATATATATGATATATATATGATATATATGATATATATATATATGATATATATATATTTGTATGTATATATATATGTATACATTAGGGTAATGATCCCACATTTTTGGACACACCCATGTAAGCTGCAATTGGTCCACAAACATGGGGACTATGAGTGATGTCCGCATAAAGACGCGCATTTTTTTCCGTCAAACATGGGAAATGTAATCACCAAGAAAATACCCGTTGAATTTTTTGTTACTAAATCTGAGGCCTCAGGGCCGTTGCAGAATGGTTTTTGGCTACCATTTTGTGCAAAATTTTGACCCTGGGTTCTGCCATCTTGTAAGTGGACCCCCCTGGTACCGGAATTTTGCATTGGAAGTGCGAGTTTGTTACCCTCCAGTCCCGACCATTCTGTTGGAGTCTGGAGGGCTAATCAATAACCACTACAAATTGGATGGATTCAAAGCGTAAATGGATAATACTCAACTATAGCCCCTACAAACTGGATGGAATCAAAAAATCACAGAATAATTTTCATAGCCTAGGAGATCTCAAATGAGAGTGTATATTGAATGCATCAAGTTCCAATGCAGTCTGATAAGTGCACTTTATTGATGCCAACGTGAACAAATTTAACATCAGTTGTATTTATATTTTTTGACTATGACATCCAACGTTGTATTTAATGTTTAGCTTGGCCACTCAGACAGCGTCACGCCAAAACAGACGGATGAACGCAAAAGAACGGAAAAAAATGAACCGCGACTCGGGTTGGCCGGGCTGTTGCAGGTTACTTCCCAGGGATCCTAGGATAGTGCGAGTATAGCCACCCCCAGTCCCCGGATGCGAGCAGATGCGAGTCGAGCAAAATCGGTGACTCATTTTGTAACTAGGGGTCAGACAATATCTATATATATATATATCGATATTTATATTTTTTGACTATGACATCCAACGTTGTATTTAATGTTTAGCTTGGCCACTCAGACAGCGTCACGCCAAAACAGACGGATGAACGCAAAAGAACGGAAAAAATGAACCGCGACTCGGGTTGGCCGGGCTGTTGCAGGTTACTTCCCAGGGATGCTAGGATAGTGCGAGTATAGCCACCCCCAGTCCCCACCATTCTGTAAAGGGCAAATCGAGCCAACGGATGCGAGCGGATGCGAGTCGAGCAAAATCGGTGACTCATTTTGTAACTAGGGGTCAGATAATATATATATATATATATCGATATTTATTTTTTTTGATTATGACATCCAACGTTGTATTTAATGTTTAGCTTGGCCACTCAGACAGCGTCACGCCAAAACAGACGGATGAACGCAAAAGAACGGAAAAAATGAACCGCGACTCGGGTTGGCCGGGCTGTTGCAGGTTACTTCCCAGGGATCCTAGGATAGTGCGAGTATAGCCACCCCCAGTCCCCACCATTCTGTAAAGGGCAAATCGAGCCAACGGATGCGAGCGGATGCGAGTCGAGCAAAATCGGTGACTCATTTTGTAACTAGGGGTCAGATAATATATATATATCGATATTTATATATTTTTTGATTATGACATCCAACGTTGTATTTAGTGTTTAGCTTGGCCACTCAGACAGCGTCACCCCAAAACAGACGGATGAACGCAAAAGAACGGAAAAAATGAACCGCGACTCGGGTTGGCCGGGCTGTTGCAGGTTACTTCCCAGGGATCCTAGGATAGTGCGAGTATAGCCACCCCCAGTCCCCACCATTCTGTAAAGGGCAAATCGAGCCAACGGATGCGAGCGGATGCGAGTCGAGCAAAATCGGTGACTCATTTTGTAACTAGGGGTCAGCTTGGACTGCCATTTTGGAACAAAAACCTTCCTCGGTGAACGTTGGGTTCTGCCAACTGTAAGAAGGGCACCTTGGGGACGCCGTTCTGTAGCTACAAAATGGGGCTCCCAACCCCTCGGGTCCAATCTGAACGGGGATCCAAGAAACATGGGGATGTCAGGAACAAAACCTGGAGATTGCCACTTCTTGATAGCACCTCTCAGGTTTGCTCCAGAGATTTTGACGGCCCTGAAGTAGGCGGGATAGAGGGGTTGTTGGAGAGAGTGCAGCTGTGCCAAAGTTTTGGAGTTCCCAACTTTGGCTGTGCCCAGAAGTTTTATATAGGATGAAACCCGAAAAAGTCCCTGCCCACCACTTGGAAAGTCATCCTTCAGATCCATGTTTTTTGGGGTGCAATGCCTCTTGAGATCCTGCAGAAGGTTTTGGTCACTTCGGACACCCGAACATCCGTATCATTTGAGGCTTGATCTAGGTGTTGATCTCAGCAATTTGTCACAGCCCAAAAAGAAGGGTCATGTTTGCTACGGGAGATGTTGCTAAAAGAAATGGGCATGCAAACATGTCCATTGTATACGTGTGTATAGATACATACCGTCTGGTACACTAACATAGCTATGGAAAATCACCATCTTTATATAATAGGTAAAATCAACTATTAATGGGCCATTTTTAATAGCTATGAAATTACCAGAGGGTAATATAATTTAAATACACCGCGCAACACCCAAGTATGGCTCCAACAAACAATTTACACCCGGGTCCTCCAAGCAGAATCTTGACCAGCCCTGCCTGTCTTGAGGTATGAGGGGATCCCCAGCTATAGGCATAGATGATACATGGAATCCAAATCAATCGCTTGCATCCACAAAAACCACATATATCCACATAATGTATCCACATATGAGAGTCGTACATCCACATGTATCCACATGTATCCACATATATCCACATATATCCACATATATCCACACATATCCACACATATCCACATGTAATAATATAGGTATCTACTAGTCTACAGTATGCACATCTTTCTTTGTACACTACTTGCCCTGAACTTTTTCATCACCAACAAACACATGACATCAGACCATGACCTACGGCGGTCAGGCCGGCAGGCCCCGCACTTGGCGCTCGCCTCGCCGCGGCCTGGGGCTGCGCAGCTTGAGGGGTTGATGTTTGATTCGAAACCACTAATGGAAAGCGATATGTAAAGGGTATAGGGCCGCTATTAGCAGGTGCCGCTTTCCGGCCCTGTCTCTAGACCTCCATTTACAGCTAGACAAGTTGGAAAAAGGAGCTGGGATCTGGGAGGGCAAGAGGAACTCACATCAGAACCTGGCTCAGATTTCAGGCTCTATGATGGGAGTATCAAGCTTAAGGCCCGGTACCAGTTGAAGGTAGTTTCCCAACGGGTAAGATTCCAGGTTGAACACTGCTCGTGCAGCCATTCTTCAATTTAATGTCCCCATGTCAGTTGTTTTTTTGCAAACCTCCATTGTTGCACATAAAATCTCCAGGATAGGTGCTTGAAGAAGCAGGGTCAGTTCAAAATCTCGAGCTTCTTCATAGTTTTTCCACCCAAAGCTCCCAAACCTTTGCCCAAAATCCCCCCAAGATCAGCCAACATCTCACTCCCCGCTCCGCAGACGTTCAGCCTCCACCGCTCCGTGAAAATGCGATGAAGTCCTCGAGGTCGACTCCGAACCTCTCTGGGCGCTCGGAGCGGTCAGGGCGGCTACTGGGGCCCAATGTGGGCGTCTCGGCCTTGTGGATCTTGCAGAAATCCAAGAACCACTGCGCCTCGGTGAAAAATTTTCCGCGAATTTTCGGTGTTTCGGAAAAGTCGCCTTGGGGGATCACCATGGATCACTATAAGTCACCATAGGTTTCTAAAATACTCTGAGGACTGGAGTAAATTCATGACTTAGGAGACCTCCATTTGGGAGGATCATACTTTACAAGGTGGCTTGGAGTGGAAATTTCGGGGAACCCTGAACAAAAATATCCGAAAACCATTGGTTTGTAAAATCAGTTTCCCGTTTCCCTGTACAAAATTTCTTTTTGGGGGGTATGCTCCATTTTCGTATGTCCCATTTTCAGACACACCCGTTTAATTAGTAGGTGGTTGGCAACCAGGGTTTGAACCCATCTATACCTAGAGCACCTGACCACTTCGTTTTTTTGGGTAAGCGCTGCATATTTTGAACCGGTCAAAATTTTGGTGTCATTTTGTATTTTTTCTGTTTGGCTATATATATTGAAGTTTACTTAAAGAAAAGAACAGTGGTCAGGGGTCATGACGTATGTGGGATAAATGTACTATACCCTGGGAAACTTGCTGGGCTGTTCACCAAGTGGGATGATCTTCTCTTTGGAAGTTGGAACAGAAATTATCCTTGGGAAAGCCATGAAATTTTATGGCTTTTAATGGCTTTTCAATGGTTTTACCCTCTTGTAATTCGTTACAGTTTGCTGTTGAAAATGGCCCAGTCGAAATAGGTGATTTTCCCAGCTATGAAATGGTGGGTCTTTCCATAGTTTTGTAAACGTTTACCAGAGGGTAGATCCGTTTTTCAATGGTTTTAGATAGGTTTTTCATCGAATTTTATGGGTTTTCATGGGTTTTCAATGGTTTCGATCTCTTTTTCTCATTTTTTCCCTATGTTTTCCCATGGTTTTCATCAATTTCATGTGTTTTCCCAATGTTTCCCCCATCTTTGGATCACCATGGACGCCCGAGGCGGCTATGGCGTGGATGGTCGGGTGAACCCGGGCGAGGTCCAATCCACCGCGGTGTCTGGCGACACGCCCGAGCCGTGGCGCCGATGATTGGTTTATTAGGTGATATATTACTATATATTACTGTTAATTAGATTTAATTAGTGATTATAGAAGATCATCATTGGGAATTTCATGATCCCAACTGGCTAGATTGGAAGATCATCTATTACTATGGTTTATGAAAGGTGATATATTAGTGTTATTACTGTTAATAAGTTATTAGAAATACACATTATAAACCCATAATGATGGTTTACTACTGGTTGGTGGTTTGGAACATGAATGGATTATTTTTCATCCCAACTGACTATGGTTTATTAGGTGATATATTACTATATATGGCTGTTAATTAAGTGATTACCAATAAACATTATAAACCAGAGTAATAATGAATGTGTTTATCAATCTTAGGTTTATCATTCTTGGAACAGTAATGAACCAATGGTTGATGATTATATATTGATGAACCAATGGTTTATGAAAGGTGATGTATGACTGTTGATTAGTGATTATAAACCATTGGAACAGATAACGTTTCTTTTTCTTTGTACTGTTGTTTATGAACATGTTTCTTAGGTGGATGTTACTTTTACATGCTTTTACCAAGATAGGTGAGCAAAGCGCAGAAAGTTGACTATTCACGCAACAAGAATGGGGATTGAACCCAATATGTGCATGATTTCGAGCATTTTTGGTGAACCAGTGAACCATGCCCCTTTTTTCATGCGAAAAAAGGCGGCCCAAAAAATCAGTTTTTTGATTTGGAGAAGATTTGCGGAGACCTCGGTCCCCGGAGGTCTGAAAAATCCATGGCCCCATTTGGGTTGTTTTTCGGCGAAGCTAACGACTCCATTAGCGACACCTTGGAAGTTTGTCGGAGAATTCCACACAAAAATCCCCACCAAAAAGACAGTTGGTTTATAATGGTTATAATTATGTTTACCATTTATTTTTAAAAAACATTATAAACCATAGAAATAAACATTATAAACCATAGAGCTAAACATTAAAAACCATAGAAATAAAAATTATAAACCATAGAAATAAACATTATAAACCATAGAAATAAACATTATAAACCATAGAAACAATCATTACAAACCATAGAAATAAACATTATAAACCAAAGAAATAAACATTATAAACCACAGAAATAAACATTATAAACCATAGAAATAAACATTATAAACCATAGAAATAATCATTATAAACCATAGAAATAATCATTATAAACCATAGAAATAAACATTATAAACTACCATAGAAATAAATATTACAAACCATAGAAATAAACATTACAAACCATAGAAATAAACATTATAAACCATAGACATAAACATTATAAACCACAGAAATAAATATTATAAACCATAGAAATAAATATTATAAACCATAGAAATAAACATTATAAACCATAGAAATAAACATTATAAACCATAGAAATAAACATTATAAACCATAGAAATAAACATTATAAACCATAGAAATAAATATTATAAACCATAGAAATAGAGAGGGGGACGCCCCACGCCCGTGTAATTTCCATATAAATCACTATTTTTCACAAAGTCCCTATATAATGAGTTTTAAGACATGTTCTCATTGCTGCAGGTGGTATCGCATGACTTGTCACATTATGTATGTATATTTATGCTCCAGTCCGTAGTTCGTGCCCTATCCTTCTAAGCTACTTGGTGCGTGTGCCCGTCATGCCTTTGGAAGCGGAAAATATGACGTATGACGATTTGAAGGAAGTAACCGAAGGATTAACATTACGCAGCATTCCTGCTAGTGTTTCTCCTGAGCTACCCAGAGGTTCTTTTGAATGGGATGCCTTCCCGAAGGATGATTTCAACACATCGGAGTCCCCAATGGTCCATTTCTATGACATCATCTTTGGGTATGAAAATGCGATTGACTTTGATGCCTTGGGAAAAGCGTACAAGAATGCTTGCGACAGACATGACCTACAGCTACTACCAGATCCCTTCGGCCTCAAGAAGCAAGTCTCCCCCGACACCCGTATGCAAATCGTCATCTTGAAAGACACAGACAGCAACCATGCCATCTTGAAGCATATGACTTGCCCAGAGAAGGTTAAACCCAATATGGTTCGCTCCCTTGTGTACGGCACCCCCTACCGCGCCAAATGGGTGACCCAAAACCCCAAAGTTGGAAGAAAGGTTTTGCAGTACTGTCTTGAAGGACTAGGGGGTCGCCAGTTCAAATGCTTTGAGTTGTCCAGTGCCGCTACCCGCAAACCCGCAAAGGCAGGTGCATTTGAAGACAAAGACGATGATGAAATTGATGCAGGTTTTGACTATATCCTCAAGTATGGCCCTAGGTCTGCCTCTGCAAATGCACAACTTCGATGGCAAACCAAAAACACCAGGAAGGTTGATTCCCCCATCTATGGTTGGCCCACGGCTTTGGTTGACAAAGCTCTGCGCAACTTATCCACGGACGGTGCCTTGGCCCGGAAGGAATTCAATTGGCCTATCCCCCTGACCATTCGGTACTACCAGCCCTGGTTGATGAAGATCTTGGAAGAGATGTGGGACTTTGATCAATCGGCCCTTTTGCTTTTAGGTGAGGCAGGAGTAGGCAAGAGCCCCTTAGGCAGAAGTATTTTGATGGCACAAGCACGGCACAATAAGACTCGCTTCAAGGCAGAAGGTTCCCCTTGTATCCGTTGTACTCCAGAGATTGACTTCTTGAGAGGTGAGCCTGGATCCATCCTCATGGGAGACTTCCTTGATGATACATCTTTGTCCTTGTTGAGTATGAAGATGGTGAAGGCCTTTCTTGATGTGGGATTGTACGAATCCATGGCATGGGCTAGGTGGGGGGCAACAAAGTGGGTTCAGAACGAACCCAGGGCAGTAGCAGACAATAGCTATGACGACGGAGTGCCATTGCCCCCAAGCTTCATGAATGAAGTCTCCTTTGAAACCTTTTGGAAGATCATCCGCCCCGCTTTCACTGAACAAGCCACCCCCGCACACATGGACGCAATTTTCAAACGTGGTGCTTTCTTAGTGAACTCCAAGGAGCACCTGTACTACCGCCCGGCAGGAATCAACAAGGACCCCGTGCGCCGTATTTCCATGCCAATTTGTGAGTACCTCACTGAGGAAGGGAAACAGGTCTATGGGAGGTTCAAGGATGGCGAAAAGGATATGCCTGAATGTTTCGAGGAGGAGATTCAGAAAGAGTAGGAGTGGATTGAGATGATCATGAAAAAAATCCTTAAAAGAAGGAAGGCAACCAAGCAAGACAAGGAACAAGAAGAGAGACTTGTAGCAATTCGACAAGGTTTGTTTGGTGACCGTCCCGCAGCAGAACCCAGTGCCACAGACAGAATGGAGGTAGGTGAGAGGGAAAGGGTCAAGGTAAAGAGGGAGCGTGAGGAGGAGAAGGCAAAGGATGTCCTGAAGAAGGCCAAGGCGTGGAGTGGAGAACTTCGAGCCAGTCACTCCTTCATTGACTTAGATCCTGACAGCCCACCCCGTGCATCCATCCCTTCTCGCCCAGTCATTGTAGAGAACCCTGAGATCCCAGAGGAAGAGGAGTATGAGGAGGATGTCTTCCAGCATGGCTTCGACACGAACGCGTAGACGACTGAGTGATGCCAAGTAGTTGCGCAAAGGTTCACAACATAATTGGAAGATGGCTATGGTTCAAAACCCCTGATTCCTTTTTTAAAGGGATTATATATAGTATTTGCTTACTATATAATGCATTTAAGTTAGTACTTGGGTTGGGGCACCGGGGTTTTAAACCATAGCCATATAATGATTTTAAGGCATATATATATATATATATATATATCATATAGATCTTAGTACTTGTGTATGTATGATTTCATAGTTATATAGTGTCACGCTTATACATTGTGCTGTGGACAAGTTTTGACTGCTTTAGTGGAGAGCCGGGAACGCTGTGTGGTTTGCCTACAGTGTGCTGCAACGAAATTGCGGAGGTATAGCAGTAAAAGTACAATGGCGCGTAGCAAAAGAGTATTTGCTTTGCACAGTTCCTTTGCATTGCCTTCTATCCTGTGGCTGTGTGGTTGCATATGTGTTTGTGGCTGCAAGTCAGTTTGAGGTTGACTTGGGGTGCAGTTTCTTTGAAAAGCTTTGCTGAAAAGTGTTGTCATATCAAGTTGCTTTAGGCTTCAGTGGTTGGAATAGGTGTGTACTACCAGTAGTACAGGGAATGCCGCTGCTGAAGAGGCCTGCTGCTACTTCCCCTACTCTTTCTCTACAGGGTCCCCTTCATGTGTATCCAGGAAGTGAGTGTGGAGTATGCAAGAAAAAACTATACACCAAGTTCTTGGAGACCCCAGTGCAATGTACCATCGTGGGCAGTGAGGTTGTGGAAAAGGCGTATCTGTTGAGGAAGGAGTGCAAAGAACCATTTTGTGTCAAAACCTATCGGGCAAACTTTGCATATGTGGACTCCGTCAAGGTCAACACGATGAGTTTCCGCCAAATGCAGGACATGAAGGTGTACATGGTTACGCATGGTTTCGGGTTCACCATGAAGTACCTCCAAATGTGTTACTATCGTCTTCTTCGAGGTAACCTTGCACCAGGACAAGAATCAAGTGTACGAGCCATGGTTGATGGACCCCTTCATGATGATCTTATAGGACCTAGATGGTTTCGACATCATCTTTTGAGAGCGTTGGAAGGATATGCCATTGCACAAAGGTCTCCTGATGAGGTGGTACCCTTTCCAGTAGATGACCCATCAAGCTTCTTTGCGCCCACTTCTGCGCCAATGACCTTTGACCCCCCCAACAGTGTCTGCGTCCTCAGTTTTGATGGTCATTTCGGTGTACATCGCAACCTCAACCCAAAATGGGGAGAAGCACCTAGAACGGTTCGATGCAGAGGCAGACCCCGCAAGAAGTATACCCAAGAACAACGTACATGCACGTGCGCGAACAAGGCCAAGCAAAGAGTTACCATGAAGAATCGCACGGCCGGATGGCAGTTCGTTATCGATCCCGCAAGTCGTCGAGTCCTAGCAGCAAAGGAGCATTTGGTCAACGAATGTTTGCCAGACAAGGTGGAGGTAGTTAGGGCAGCCATGAAGATGAAAAAAGTCAACGCCAATGCCATCATCCACGATGACGCGTGTCATTTTGAAGCTCATGTTCATCGGCACCAGTCTTTGAAGAAACATTTTAAAAACATCAAGCACTTCATCGTAGATGAGTTCCACCGGGGCAACCACAAATGCAAGAAATGCAAGCTGACGCGCAGTGAGGCCAACCGATTTAAGGGCGTAAGGACTAATATGAGTGAAGTGTTCAACGCATGGATTCGTAGGAAGAATTTCATTTTGAATGGCCTTCGGCCTTGTAGCCACAAATTTTGGGTTGAAGAGAGTATCTTGTTTTGGAACGCGAATCTCCGGGAAATGCCAACGACAAGTATCCGAAGGACTAACGTGGCAACCCGAAAGAGGCCGGCGGCGGCCCTGTAGACAGAGAAACCGGGAGAGCGAAGATGGCGGAAAATGAGGCTGGCCCCTAGGAGACCCAAAAAAACCAAAAAAAACAAAAAAAACAACAAAACCAAAGACATGCCCCCAATGCCTACAGTCTCTAGAAATCTTTGTTTTTTTGATTTTTTTGTTTTTTTTGTTTTTTTTGGTTTTTTCGATTTTTTTGTTTTTTTTGTTTTGTTTATTTAGACCTTTGTGGCCTATTTTGGCATATTTGGGCATATTGTGGCCTATTGTGGCCCTTTGATGATGTGAAAACACTGCAAGAGGAAAACACTGCAAAACACTGCAAGGAAAACAGTGCAAAACGCACGGGCGCACAGCGTCCTTTTCTGTAGAAATAAAAATTATAAACCATAGAAATAAACATTATAAACCATAGAAATAAACACTATAAACCATAGAAATAAACATTATGAACCATAGAAATAATCATTATAAACCATAGAAGTAAACATTATAAACCATAGAAATAAACATTATAAACCATAGAAATAAATATTATAAACCATAGAAATTAATATTATAAACCATAGAAATAATCATTATAAACCATAGAAATAAATATTATAAACCATAGAAATAAACATTATAAACCATAGAAATAAACATTATAAACCATAGAAATAAACATTATAAACCATAGAAATAAACATTATAAACCATAGAAATAAACATTATAAACCATAGAAATAAACATTATAAACCATAGAAATAAATTATTATAAACCATAGAAATAAACATTATAAACCATAGAAATAAATATTATAAACCATAGAAATAAACATTATAAACCACAGAAATAAATATTATAAACCATAGAAATAGACATTATAAACCATAGAAATAAACATTATAAACCATAGAAATAAACATTATAAACCATAGAAATACACATTATAAACCATAGAAATAAACACCATAAACCATAGAAATAAACATTATAAACCATAGAAATAAATATTATAAACCATAGAAATAGACATTATAAACCATAGAAATAATCATTATAAACCATAGAAATAAATATTATAAACCATAGAAAGACTCATTATAAACCATAGTAATACACATTATAAACCGCAGAAATAGATATTATAAACCATAGAAATAAGCATTATAAACCGTAGAAATAAACATTATAAACCATAGAAATAAACACTATAAACCATAGAACTAAACATTATAAACCATAGAAATAATCATTATAAACCATAGAAATAAACATTATAAACCACAGAAATAATCATTATAAAATACCATAGAAATAAATATTACAAACCATAGAAATAAACATTATAAACCATAGAAATAAATATTATAAACCATAGAAAGACTCATTATAAACCATAGAAATAAACATTATAAACCGCAGAAATAGATATTATAAACCATAGAAATAAGCATTATAAACCGTAGAAATAAACATTATAAACCATAGAAATACACATTATAAACCATAGAAATAAACACCATAAACCATAGAAATAAACATTATAAACCATAGAAAACAAACATTATAAACCATAGAAATAAATATTATAAACCATAGAAATAAACATTATAAACCATAGAAATAAACATTATAAACCATAGCAATAAACATTATAAACCATAGAACTAAACATTATAAACCATAGAAATAAATATTATAAACCATAGAAATAAATATTATAAACCATAGAAATAAATATTATAAACCATAGAAATAAATATTATAAACCATAGAAATAAACATTATAAACCATAGAAATAAATATTATAAACCATAGAAATAGACATTATAAACCATAGAAATAATCATTATAAACCATAGAAATAAATATTATAAACCATAGAAAGACTCATTATAAACCATAGAAATAAACATTATAAACCGCAGAAATAGATATTATAAACCATAGAAATAAGCATTATAAACCATAGAAATAAACATTATAAACCATAGAAATAAACACTATAAACCATAGAAATAAACATTATAAACCATAGAAATAATCATTATAAACCATAGAAATAAACATTATAAACCATAGAAATAATCATTATAAACTACCATAGAAATAAATATTACAAACCATAGAAATAAACATTACAAACCATAGAACTAAATATTATAAACCATAGAAAAAAACATTATAAACCATAGAAATAAACATTATAAACCATAGAAATAAACATTATAAACCATAGAAATAAACATTATAAACCATAGAAAGAATCATTATAAACCATAGAAATAAACATTATAAACCATAGAAATAAATATTATAAACCATAGAAATAAACATTATAAACCATAGAAAACAAACATCATAAACCAAAGAAATAAATATTAAAAACCATAGAAATAAACATTATAAACCATAGAAATAAACATTATAAACCATAGCAATAATTATTATAAACCATAGCAATAATCATTATAAACCATAGAAATAAACATTATAAACCATAGAAATAAACATTATAAACCATAGAAATAAACATTATAAACCAAGGAAATAAATATTATAAACCATAGAAATAAACATTATAAACCATAGAAATAAATATTACAAACCATAGACATAAACATTATAAACCATAGAAATAAATATTATAAAGCATAGAAATAAATATTATAAACCATAGAAATAAACATTATAAACCATAGAAATAAATATTATAAACCGTAGAAATAGATATTATAAACCATAGAAATAAACATTATAAACCATAGAAATAAATATTATAAACCATAGAAAGACTCATTATAAACCATAGAAATAAACATTATAAACCGTAGAAATAGATATTATAAACCATAGAAATAAACATTATAAACCATAGAAATAAACATTATAAACCATAGAAATAAACACTATAAACCATAGAAATAAACATTATAAACCATAGAAATAATCATTATAAACCATAGAAATAAACATTATAAACCATAGAAATAATCATTATAAACTACCATAGAAATAAATATTACAAACCATAGAAATAAACATTACAAACCATAGAACTAAACATTATAAACCATAGAAAAAAACATTATAAACCATAGAAATAAACATTATAAACCATAGAAATAAACATTATAAACCATAGCAATAATCATTATAAACCATAGAACAAAGATTAGAAACCAAAGAAATAAACATTATAAACCATAGAAATAAACATTATAAACCATAGAAGTAAATATTATAAACCTTAGAAATAATCTTATAAACCATAGAAATAAATATTATAACCCATAGAAATAAATATTATAAACCAAAGAAATAATCATTATAAACCAAGGAAATAAGTATTAGAAACCATAGAAATAAATATTATAAACCATAGAAATAAATATTATAAACCATAGAAATAAACATTATAAACCATAGAAATAAATATTATAAACCATAGAAATAATCATTATAAACCATAGAAATAAATATTATAAATCATAGAAATAGATATTATAAACCATAGAAATAATCCTATAAACCATAGAAATAAACATTATAAACCATAGAAATAAATATTATAAACCATAGAAATAATCTTATAAACCATAGAAATGAATATTATATACCACAGAAATAAATATATTATAAACCATAGAAATAAACATTATAAACCATAGAAATAATCATTATAAACCATAGAAATAAATATTTTAAACCATAGAAAGAAACTTATAAACCATAGAAATAAATATTATAAACCATAGAAATAATCTTATCGAAGGAAGTTTAGAAGTGAAACTTCCGACAATATGGACAGTTGAAAAGCAGAGGTGAGGAGATCAGAAGAGAAAGAGTAAGAAGACAGAAGATACAGATGCGCGAAAAGGTAGGAAAGTCGCGAAACACTGTGTTTTTCCAATGATTTGTGGCTCCGCAGGGTCGAAAAGTAGGCTCGCTAAAGCGGCGGGTGCGGAGCCAGCTGGCCACAGGAGCGATGAAAAATTGCACGCCGTTGTGGCGCGAAGCACATTTCGAAGTCAAAATGTGCAAAACACCAGGGGTTCGGATCACTTTTGGAAGTTGAGATGTCGAAAAAGTGCACGCCGTTGTGGCGCGAAGCACATTTCGAAGTCAAAATGTACAAAACACACCAGCGTCGGACCACTTTTGGAAGTTGCGATGTCGAAAAAGTGCACGCCGTTGTGGCGCGAAGCACATTTCCAAGTCAAAATGTACAAAACACACCATGGTCGGACCACTTTTGGAAGTTGCGATGTCGAAAAAGTGCACGCCGTTGTGGCGCGAAGCACATTTTCAAGTCAAAAGTGTTAAAAACTGACGGTCTCGGACCACTTTTGGAGGTTCAGATGTCGAAAAAGTGTCGAAAAAGTGCACGCCGTTGTGGCGCGAAGCACATTTCGAAGTCAAAAGTGTAAAAAACTGAGGGTTTTGAGCCTTTTTGACGTGAAGATGTCGAAAAAGTAGACATTGATTAACTTAACTAACTTGACTAACTTAACTAACTTCACTAACTTAACTACCCTAACTTCGACGACAACAGCAACAGCAACAGCAACAGCAACAGCAACAGCAACAACAACAACAACAACAACCACAACAACTACAACTACAACAACTACAACTACAACAACTACACAACAACTACAACTACAACTAGATCTACAACTACTACAACTACAACAACAACAACAGCAACAACAACAACAGCAACAACAACAACAACAACAACAACTACAACTACAACTACACAACAACTACAACTAGAACTACAACTAGAACTACAACTACAACAACTACAGCTACAACAGCAACAACAACATTAACTACAACAACAACAACTACTACAACAACAACAGGAACAACAACAACTACAACTACAACAACAACAACAACTACTACTACTACTACTACAACTACACTACACAACAACTACAACCACACAACAACTACAGCTACAACTACAACAGCAACAACAACTACAACAACTTCAACTACAACTACAAAACAACTAGTTACAACTATATGACTGCAACTACACTACACTAATTACATTACACCACAACTACAACTCCACTACGCTACAACTACAACTACAGTTGCAGTACATCACACTACATCCAGCAGTTGTGGGTGAGGTGACCACTGCAACCATTGCAACCATTCCAGCAAACACAACTCCAACCACCTTTCGGTCAATCAGCGGATTCGCTCTGCCATCCGTGATTCACAACAACCAACGTCTCCTATAGGTTTCCTATTCTGAAACTTCCGCCACCGCCTTGTGCGGTACTACTGGTAAACCATAGAAATAAATATATTATAAGCCATAAAAATAAACATTATAAACCATAGTTCCAGAATTGTGATCATTTGGCAGCTTCATGCAAAGAGTGCGGTCCTGAGGATTGGTTCATAGGACCCAGGACCGGCTGAGAAATCACCACGGCAGGGCACACGGCAGGGCATTCTTTGGTGATAGGAATGACTTCCATTTTGGTAGGTTGATCAGGAACATCACCATGCTATTAGTAGGTAAACCATCTATTTCTATGGGCCATTTTCCATGGATTTAGGATGGATATGGTGATTTAATAGATATACCCGGCCTGGTAAACATACAAAAAATTATTGAACATGGCCCAGTCGAAATAGTGGATTTACCCAGCTATAAAATTGTGATTTTCCATAGTTATGTTAGTTTACCAGAGGGTAATTACTCTACCAAGCTCACTGAAATCATATCCAGTTACCATTCCCGATACCTGTCACGAAACATTCACGGGGGATGCCAAATCCATATCTGGGTACCCCAGAAACCCGCGCTTTGTTGGTGTTTATTCCCATGTTTTTCAACTTTTGAACATGGCCATCGAAATTGTGGTCATGTCATGTCATACCCTCTGGTAACCTAACATAACTATGGAAAATCACAATTTTTCATGGGAAAATCCACTATGTCAATGGCAATTTTCACTAGCGAACTGTTAAATTACCAGAGGGTATCATGTCATGTCATGTCATGTCATATCATGTCATATCATGTCATATCATGTCATATCCATTTGGGGGGAGTTGACCTTCCATTTCTTCAACAGGACCTTCGAAGGCCCCTTTCATTGTAAGTCCGTGCCCGTGCGGCGATGTCCCTCGTCTGTTTCCATTTGGAAAGGGAAAATCTGGGGGAACACAGTTTTGCACCATAGATTTGGGGCTTATAATATGGCAGTTCTTTCCTGGTCAGTGGTCTTATATATATAGGCCTGATTTTTTGGCCTTTTTTTTTTGGGTAGGTACCTCCAATCAATCGGATCCTGGAATGGCCATTAGACCTGGTGTTCCCTTTTTCAGCTGGCCGCGCTGACGTAGAAACTTTGCCATGCCACTCTTTGGGATGTGAAAAACCGTAACCGTAGGTCGCGGTCGCGAGGTCAGGTGGCGTAGAGATTCCGCCAGGGGTTGAGTTTCCACCAATTTGGTGGCTTATTTTCAAGGTCAAAGTCTAAAAATTTACCAGAGGTACCTGGCCTGGGAAACATACAAAAAGCTATTGAAAATGGCCCAGTCGAAATAGTGGATTTACCCAGGTATAAAATGGTGATTTTCCATAGTTATGTTGATTTGCCAGAGGGTGCCTCAAATCAATCCAATTAATGTGGTTTCCTGATGTTTCCTGAGGTCCCGATGTGAATTTCAGAAAAGATGGCCAGCTGATCTACACCAAAAAGACTCTTGGCCTTCAGCTGAAAGGCTGAAACGCATCAGCTAACGCTGCATGTCCATGGGTCCAACATCCAAAACGTTGTTGAATTTCCATGGGAAATTTCTCCAGTTCTTTCTGGTTCTTTGCGGCATTTGATTTCCTTTACATCTTTTTTTTGGCTATGCTATGCGCCTTGAGAGTTTGCTGAGGACATATCATCAAGGCCATTTTTTGGATATCTCCGAAGTCCACCGCAGTTCCCCAGCAGCAACGGTCGCGGCGGCACCGGGCTTCCAAACTTCGGAGGGTCTCCATTCATGTTTGATGGTTTCAAAGTTAAATCCCTTTATAAATCACCATTAAGTCACCAGAAAAATCCTATTCGCAATCAAATTTGCTAGATCACTTATCAATGTTAAATCATGTTGAATCATCATGTTAAAAATCACGAAACCGTCATTTTATATCATTTTATGATATATTACCCTCTGGTAAACTAACATAACTGTGGAAAATCACAATTTTTTATGGGTAAATCCACTATACATGGCAATTTTCAATAGCTTTTTGTATGTTTACCAGAGGATATATCTATTAAATCACCATGAAATCCCATTAAAACCCATTAAATCACCATATCCATCCTAAATCCATCTAAATCCATTGACTCAACAGTTGAGGTGCAGACAAACACGGTCGCCCCGTGGGGGAGCCGAAACGCATCACGCTGGCGGGCTGCGCTCCTCCGCCGCAGCTGCTGAAGTATGGCGCGCTCAGCAGAGCCACATGGCGGGATCATCCCCTGGGTTGGGATAGATATATAGATGGTGCAGCGTTGGCCACCCCCCCCCCCCCCCCCACCAATGGGTATGGGTGGACAGTATCGTCTGGTTCTTCTGGCCCCCCCCTGTGGCCTGTGGTGGTGGTATGGTTCTTCTGGTCCCCCCCCCGCCCTGTGGCCTGTGGTGGTGGTATGGTTCTTCTGGTCCCCCTCCCCCTGTGGCCTGTGGTGGTGGTATGTTGGGTATGTTGGTATGTTGGTATGTTGGTATGTATGTATGTATGTATGTATGTATGTATGTATGTATGTATGTATGTATGTATGTATGTATGTATGTATGTATGTATGTATGTATGTAGTAATGTATGTATGTATGTATGTATGTATGTATGTAGTAATGTAGTAATGTAGTAATGTATGTATGTTCTGTTGGTATGTAGATGTCTGTAGTTGGTATGTATTTGGTATGTATGTTGGTATGTAGGTATGTATGAATGTATTGATGTAATGTATGTATGTAATGTAGTATGTAATGGATGTAATGTTATGTAATGTATGTAATGTATGTAAATGTATGGTAATGTATGTATTAGTATGTATTAGTATGTATTAGTATGTATTAGTATGTATTAGTATGTATTAGTATGTATTAGTATGTATTAGTATGTATGTATGTATGTATTAGTATGTATGTATGTATGTATTAGTATGTATGTATGTATGTATGTATGTATGTATGTATGTATGTATGTATGTATGTATGTATGTATGTATGTATGTATGTTGTATGTATGTATGTATGTATGTATGTATGTCTGTGTGTGTGTATGTATGTATGTATGTATGTATGTATGTATGTATGTATGTATGTATGTATGTATGTATGTATGTATGTATGTATGTCATGTATGTCATGTATGTCATGTATGTCATGTATGTCATGTATGTCATGTATGTCATGTATGTATGTATAATGTAATGTATGTATAATGTAATGTAATGTAATGTATTGTATTGTATTGTATTGTATGTATGTATGTATGTATGTATGGGATGTATGGCATGAATGGTATGTAATGTAATGTAATGTAATGAGATGTAATACGTAAATTGCAATGTAATGTAATGTAAGGGATCGACATGTATGTAATGTAATGTAATCTAATGTAATGTAATCTAATGTAATGTAATCTAATGTAATGTATGTAATGTATGTAATGTATGTAATGTATGTAACGTATGTAATGTATGTAATGTATGTAATGTATGTAATGTATGTAATGTATGTAATGTATGTAATGTATGTAATGTATGTAATGTATGTAATGTATGTATGTATGTATGTTTGTATGTATGTATGTATGTATGTATGTTGGTATGTATGTATGTATGTATGTATGTTGGTATGTATGTATGTATGTATGTATGTATCTTACTGGGTAAATTGTGAGGATCGCACTGCGACCGAACCCTGGGATTATGGTTAATAAGGGAAATCATCCCCAAATGGCCGCAAGATTCAGGTTAGTGACATATTGTAATTTACCCAGATTTATGTATATTATTGTATATTACCTTCTGGTAAATTAGCATAGACCCTTAAAATAAAAAAAAAAAATAGTGGAAGCTAATCTTCCAGCCCCTATCTGCCAGGGTCTATGTTAATTTACTGGAGGGTACTGTATGTATATATATTTATGCATATACATATATATATATGTATGTAGCCACACTACAAAGATAATTGGGATATGGTATAGTTATAGCTGATGCGATGGTACTTGACAGATGTATTAAATGGGATATATATATTGAAGAGCCACAGTCGTCATGGTTTATGGGGACCATCCATGGTTAATATCCCATGTTATCCTTTAGGTTACTACTAATGATAGATGTGATATGTTCTATATAGTTAGTATGTGTTACTATATTCTAGTGATATCCTATGAAAAAATACGTGTTACTACTTACCTAGATGGGCCATCCATTACATATCCCATTTAATACATCCTCCATATATCCCATGATATTCCCAGAAGCCCCGAAGTAGCCACTTGATATGGGATTAGCGAACTAAGTGGTTAGTACCCATGGGCTTAGATGGGCCATTGGATTAGCGATTCATGGTTATAGTAACTGGCGTGTAAACCACCAACAAGAGAAGGACAATAATTCGCTCTCGGAATTGTTTGAGTAGTGAGCCATCCCTGATGTGGGCGTCCTGAACAAACATTGGGATTGAAGACGGTTTCATGTTGGACCAGGCAAAATGGAGCTGAAAAATGGGATGAACAGGATCACAACATGATCAGACATGGATCATGGCCAAACACCGACCAACAAATGAATGTACCCCAAATCATCTAAAGAGGATTTTCCACGAAATAAACCATCCTAAGCTCGCTTGGGGTACCCCCATTTGAGGAACCCTCCAGCCAGGGACCTTGCCCGAAAGGCCCCGAAATTGGCAAGCCCATCCGCCCAGGCGCATCCAGCCTGGCTTGAAAAAGCCAATGCGAACCCAGCCAAGGTGGGAACGTAAAAATTGCATATCCCAACAACTATACCCTCTGGTAAACTAACATAGCTATTGAACATGGCCATTGATAGTGAGTTTTCCCATTAAAAATGGTGATTTTCCATAGTTATGTTAGTTTACCAGAGTGTAAGTGGTAATGCAATGATGGATGGCTAGTTATATATATATATATATCCTATATATAGAGAAAAGGCCGAGCTGTTACTAGAATAGTTTGATATATCATGATATTTTTTGACATATAGGAAGTCCAAGAGGTTGGCTATTCTGACACCATAGCTCATACATTCCGTTACTTTGGTTTAGTGTTTGCTTCTTCATTTCCATGTCTGGATGGGTCGAAATCGGTTCCCAAAGAATGGGATGATCTGGTGGGATCACGTAAAGCATCGAAACAACATGTCCATTAGAAAGGAACATCTCCACGGATAACAGGGTGATCCCGCCCCCAGTTCAGTTTTCTTTGGTTCCTAATCCCCTTGAACTACAACTATATCATGTTGTATCCCTCCAATGATGATGATAATATCAGGTGATATTCCCCCAATTGTAGTTAGGTCATGTTACTTTTACACTCTGGTTATGACTAACATAGCCATGGCATAGATGGCCCATTTATAGATGGTTTACCTATTAAACATGGTGATTTTACATGGCTATGTTAAATAACCAGATGGTATATCATGTTACTTTTATATCCATCCCCCAATCAAAACGTATCCGAAAGTTATTCGAGTTCTGTGGCCCCCAGTGGCCTGCAGGAAAACCACTTGGCGCACGGTGGGGTGACAGTGATCAGCAGATCACCCCTGCCCTGATAGCCAGGGCGGGTGTCGGAGTTCTTTGAAAGTAGGGTAGTTAATTCATGTTAATGTACTGAACTAAACCACCAAATATATGTAACAAAATAGTAAATTAATATCACCATTTGGAAAATAACCATATATGGAACAAAAAAACCAAATCCCATATGGTGATTTTCCGAAATGGCCGTAGACTGTATATGCCCAATTAGAGGAACACAGTTTGGTCAAAAAAAGGTTCTCCGCTGGCCGAGGGAATCAGGCAGCTCGCCCAAGGCGACGCCGTAGATGGGTGAAATGCTTGGGATCTCATCCTGGAATTTGAATAGCTGGAACAGGCTGGAACAGGCTGGAACAGGCTGAAACAGGCTGAAACATCGAAAGACTGCACCAATCAGTGATGAAAAAGAATGAATATGTTTGGAGCTTGAGGTTAATATGGTTAATGGCCGATCTATTCAAATTTCGCGGCATCCCAAGTCCTCAGCTTGAGACTCAGTTTGTTTGGTCGGACCTCAGATTGCCCCTAGCGAAGTAGCCTATGTTGATAGACTTTTCAAGCACCAAAACTCGGAAGATGTTCAAATGAGTGGATCACATCAGTTTTTTTTTTCCAGGGGGAACTCCCATCTTCCAGGATCACGTCTGGCAGTCTGTTGAAAATCCCCTGCTGAATCGTGTTGCTTGACATCCTCAGAACATTCGTTGGAAAAGCATGGAAAAGCATGGAAAAGCATGGAAAAGCAAGAAAAAACCATCCTGGCTTGCCACTTTGCTATCACATTCTCGTATCTCTCCAAGCTGGGGCGTTTCCCCCATGGCGCCACACGACGTGAGAACGCGCTGAAAGTCAGCAGCGCGACGTGATTTGGCGGCGCCCAAGCTCACCCTGCAAAAAACATGCGGCGCCTTGCTGAGGTTCTCGATACACACTGTATACTTTCTGATGTGCTAAACCCAATATGTTTGATGGTGAATAGCCATCCATGTCTGAAGAATTCTGAAGATAATTCTTGGGGATGATTTATTACTGTAATTATGGGGTTTATCGAATTATGCCTATAGCCTTATGTTTTTCAGATGTTGGTGTCCTTGTTTTTTGTTCTAGATTTTAGCCATTAAGTCAGTAGTGAAGCCCCATTTTTGGTGATGTCCATGTTGTTGAAATGTGCAAAACATTCTTCAAACAATGTTCAAAAACAACGTCCCAAGACTCACATTTCCATTGTAATTCAAAGCAACATTTTTCTTGACACCTTACTTGCAAGACACATGTTCACACAGTCTTGATCTTGGAATCAAGAAACGGTTGAACTCAGAAATGGTTCTAAGAACCCCTTTTGGTATAGAACCAAAAAAGGGTTGCAAGAACCATTTGGATCCATTTGGTACTACATAAGCCCCTTTGGATTGGGCCCCTTTTAAATCTCGCTTATTAAGGAGCGCTGTGCGTTTGCCCACCCGAGCATTCTACATTGAATCTGGACACTGAGTGAGTATTTTGAACAGGTCCACTGTGAACATGTTTTTCCAAACCTATTATTGCCATATGATTGGGAAAAAACAACATCCATTAACCAGCCATTTTGTGTACCCAAAGTTTTGACGATAAAATAGCCAAAGAAGATCAAAGAAGTCAAATTTGGCATGATGTGACCCAATTTTTTAGTCGTTTATGACTGGTTGGTGGTTTCAAACATTTTCTATTTTTTACAATATATGGGATAATCCTTCCCATTGACGAACTCATATTTTTCAAGATGGTTATTGCACCACCAACCAGATGAGGTCGCCCAGTTGACATGTCTGCGCAGGACTCCTGGAAAGCTCAAGGCTCAAGCCTCTGATGCCGTGTGACATCGGAGTGCCGTCCTGGTGAAAGGTCTTCAACTATTGTCTGGTTGGTGGTTTGGAACATGAATTTTATGACTTTCCATATATTTGGAATCATCATCCATCCCAACTCCAACTGACTCATATTTTTCAGAGGGGTAGGTTGAAACCACCAACCAGTTGTTGATTTATGGTGATAATGGGGTTTTAACTATCAATAAATGGGGACATAATATGAGATAATGGGATAATATGGGATAATATGGGAATATAGGATATTTTACCAATGATATTTACGTCACCTAGCATGCATTCGAATGGTAGATATAGGGTGTAAAACCATGCCAAGCCAAAGGATCCTGGCTCTTGGCTCTTGGCTCAAAGACAAGGTATCGAACCCTTCCTTGTTCACCATGCTGAGCACCCAGTGTGCCAGCCATCCGAGAAATGTCACGGCAGCCATGGCTCCGACGGCTTTGGCTCCTGGCCCTCACTGGCCTGGCGCTGGCGGAGCCACTGGTGTCGTGTGAGGCAGACGCAGCGGACTGGGAAGAGTGTCTTCCCGAAGAAGATACGCTGCTGCTACAAGTGGGAGTTCGAACCTTGACGACTCAATGTTTACCAGGGATGGAATTTTGCCAAAGCCCCAGCAATTGTTGGTGAACTGAATGGTTCTTCGATTCTTCCAAATATATTCCAATATTCCACAGTTGATTCATTGGGGCCCCTTCAACTACAAATTGAAATGGCCCTTCCTAAATGAGGGGAACTTCCATGCAAATCAATCCAAATCATCTAGTGTCCAATTGGACCGTTCAGCATTGAAACTGAAACAGCGACGGGTTTTATCGGGTACCCCTTTCTGGTTGGTAGTTTGGAACATGAATGTCATTTTTCATAATATATGGGATAATCCTTCCCATTGACGAACTCATATTTTTGATGGTTAAAATAACCACCAACCAGATATTATACTATCAACTATCCCATTGGGCTAAAAATCGGGGGGGTGACCATGGTTACCGGACCACCAGCGAAAAATCGGGGGGAAATCACAACTTCCGACCATTTTTTCATCGGCCCAGGAGTGTTTCCGGTGAACTCCAGCGAAATTCTTCTGCCGGGCAACGTGAGTCTTTTCACCCAACAGACGCTGCGGCGGAGTGCACCTTGGCGACGTGGGGACTGTGGGGAGCTGATGATGATCGGAGTCAGGGCATCAGGATAAACATGAAGTAATTTTATGATATTTTCACATATTTTCTATGAGAAAAACACGTTCAAGAGAATAATTATGTTCCATGTATTTTCCATGATGTTCCATGCCTTTTTGTTAGATTGTTCCATCTATTTTCTAGTGTGTGGAGTGTTGTGTCAACCTGTCGAATGGGAGATTTACAAGTTTACAAGAAGTGGTTTTGTTAGGGACATATTGTACGAAAAAGAGGGAAGTGTTGGCACAAAGAAAAGACATGAGTATATATATATTATACATATACACATATACACATTACACACGTACTTGTACACAACCAACAACACTGGGAACAATGAATAAACATGAACGTCACTGTGGTTTATGCAGGAACCACGAGTCTACCGATGACTTAGCCTGTCTTGAATTAGACCAAATCTGTGGTGTTTGGCGCAACAAGTCTCCATGGCCACAATTGGCAATGGTTGGATAAGTTGCACCCAAGTTTCTTCGTTGATCTTTGCTAAATCGTCACTTCTTTGGAACTTGTACCTGGTATACCTGAGTTGCTTTTCTGTGAATGGCGCGAATGGCGCCCTTCGTGACCGGTTGCGGAGTGATGAATTTTGAGGTCTTGGAGAGTGGAGTGAAATTCGGACCCAAGACCAGCGCTGCATTGTTTCTTTTGCTTAGCTGCCCCTTGGCATAGAGTTGGAGTCGCGGAATCATAGAATTCCTTAGGTTCCTTACCCATGACGGATCCATGGTGCTGGTATATATGCTAACAATGGGGGTATATTGATGGTTAATGATGGTTAATGTTACCATCATTAACCATACATCGATCCTATGGCTTAGGGTTTCGTCTTGCTCTTGTTTTATCTTGTCTGCTTGTCACAATCTTCGTGCATCCTTCGTGCATCATCAACAGAAAGTTACCGCAGCAAATTTATAAATCCGGAGTTAAGTTACTATCATTCAGCAAGATTATTATCTTATTATCATCTTCGATTCTAGATCTTCTGTTCGTCCCAGAGTTCATAGCGTTTTCATTGCTTGTGTACAAACCAAAATCCAGAGAGACACCGAAACATCGAGGTACCTTCGGCTTTGCGTGTCTCTGTGGAAATGCCAAGCCGTTCATTACAGCTCCGTCCCTTGGTACGGAGGGCTAGCGGATCCTGAAGCAGCGGTGTAGCCGTTACTGTCCGCAGGCTACTTGTTCAATTTCTTTTTGGAACTCGGACGGTTTTTGACCACAATGACTGGGACTGGTGGTGACTGGAACCATGGAATTTTATGACTTTCCATATATTTCCATATAATATATTGGATACATTGGGAATTTCATCATCCCAACTGAAGAATTCCATCATTTTTCAGAGGGGTAGGTTGAAACCACCAACCAGATGATCTTGTCTTCAAATCAGTTTTAGGGGGGGAATTTCTACAGCATGTTTCTGGTTTGGATCATATCTTGGGATGTTCACCATGAAAATCAGCCCAGCTCGCGCTTTGCGCTCGCACGAGGTATTCAGAATTTCCCGAAGAAGAGGAAAGAGACTTGGTTGCCAGTGATAGCCTCTGGTACTCAAACATGGCTTGCCCGTTTGATGTCCTGGACTTCCTTGTTTACTTAGTTTACTTCAATGATTTTCCCATTCCTCCGTTGAATAAAAGGGGATTTCTCAGCAAGCCATGTTTGAAGGGCAAGAGATCTGATGAACATCCGAGTGTGTTGGAGTTCGTATGATTTGCCGAAGAGGATGAACACCAATAGCTACCAGCAGTACTGCTGTGAAGGCAAGGTACCAGGGTTTGGATCTGTGAACGTGAATTTTAGTGAATATCCTCTAGATGTGGTTTGAAAAGCGACACCCAACAATCGGTTCCCATGGCTGCACTCGCAGTCCACTTGGTAGGATAGTGCCAGGAATTGGCTGTTTGCATCTGTTTGCTAACGATGGCTACTGCGCCACTGGTTTTTGTGAGAGTACAGCACCCTCCAATCGGTTGGAACATCTAGAAATTACTCAGTTACTGACTGTCATCAAAGCCTAGCCATCTATGAGTCACTAGCCATCTATGTTTTGAGCATGTTCCCCACCTGTTCCAGCTTCAAATTCCTCAAATGGAGGTTTCCTAGAATAGGGGTACCCCATCCAATCATCCATGTTAAATTGTTAAATCCGGATTTTCCATGAAATAAACCATCCAGCTATTGGGGACCCCCATTTTAGGAAACCTCCAAATCTGGTTGGTGGTTTCAAACATGTTTTATTTTCCATTTCATATATGGGATGTCATCCTTCCCATTGACGAACTCATATTTTTCAAGATGGTTATTGCACCACCAACCAGAAATAGATCCATTTTTCATGGTTAAATTGGTTAAATCTCCATTGTTCATGGTTAAAACCACCACATTAGTTGGTAAAAACTACCAATCTCAAATGCCCCATATTTCCAACAATCAGGTGAAGAGGTGCGGCAGCAGTCGTTGCTGGCATGCTACTTCGTGGAGCCTCGGCAGCAGGCTGAGCAGCCCATGGGTCCCATGGCTGCTTCGGTTTACCTTAAAAGGTGGGCAACAAGACACTCAAAGTAGCAACAAAGATAGCTGGTTGGTGGTTTGGAACATGACTTTTATTTTTCCATAAACAGTTGGGAATCTTTAATCATCCCAACTGACGAACTCACTCCATCATTTTTCAGAGGGGTAGGGCTCAACCACCAACCAGGTTAGGTTTAGTAGTGGTTTATTTATGATTGGAACATTGATCATTGAACCAATGATTGATTACTATGGTTTATGAAAGGTGATATATTACTGTTAATTAGTGATTATAAATAAACATTATACCCTCTGGTTATTTAACATAGCCATGGTATAGATGGCCCATAGAAATAGATGGTTTACCTATTAATAGCATGGTGATTTTCCATGGCGAACTGTTAGTCATATATAACCAGATGGTATAATATATGATCATCATTTTCCCATTAACTATAGTTTATCTATCATAAACCATAGTTAAGCCACTTATTAAATAACTTATTCCTGGTAACTCAGATGGTTTTTTCGACGGTTCTGAGTTGGGAGCCAGGTCACGCTTTCGGATTACACAAAAAAAAATCGACGAATTGCTCATCGAACGCCACGTCTGGCCACTTAGGAATGACAGTATCAAAGAAGAATTCAAGCAACGCATGACCTAGAAGCCCTGCACAGAAAAAAAAGACAATGCATGCATATAAGTTATATATATATATGCTTTATTCTGCATAATGACAATGAGAAGAGGCATGATTTTGGGAGCATTCCTAGCCCAGGCACCCACAGTAATTCAGAACGAAGCATCAAGCATCTGGGATGTTTGCGTCATGATTGAGTGTGCGTGTTTTTTTTGATCAGTGTCATCAGCTTCAGCATGAAGGTATTTGTTCGGATACAGGATTATGATATTGTGGAGGATGAGGATGAGGAGGAATGATAATGGATAAGAATGTGGATGTGGATATGGATGAGGATGTGACTGAGGTGTCAAAATTTGAAGATCCCTCAAATGCACAGATGAAAGATTCTGTTAAAACTATAGCCATGCGCATTGTTATGCGTAGCTGCCCACATTTGATGCATACCTAGTACAGCTGTCAGTAGTGAAATCCCCACCAGTCAGGTCTTTATGGATGCTTTCGGCTTTGGAGTCTACGCACCCTGGCCTGGCAATTTTTTTGGGCCAATCTGACATGACGTCATGAACTGAAGAACATGTTGATTTCAGCAACAGTGAAAACTTAAAACGGAGTCGGGGAGACATTCATCGGTTGCTAATTTTTCACATCATATACCCTCTGGTAATTTAACATAGCTATTGAAAATGGCCATTTATAGTGGATTTACTCATAAAAAATGGTTATTTTCCATAGCTATGTTAGTTTACCAGAGGGTAATAATCTATACGATGCTATAAGAGCGCGATGCAAGG
>CAMXCT020006622.1:1450011-1517511 GCA_947184155.2 Cladocopium goreaui | reverse complement strand
GAGGTGATGTTATATTAACATTTTGACATGTTATATTAACATCTTGATATGTTTTATTAACATCTTGATATGTTTTATTAACATCTTGATATGTTATATTAACATCTTGATATGTTATATTAACATCTTGATATGTTATATTAACATTATATTAATTAACATTATATATCATGTTAACCCAGCGCATGATACAGATGATACAGCACTGATGTGTGACCTGGATTTTTTTCGGACGGATTTCACCTCCGAGAATCCCAACTAAAAATGCCATGGTTTCCATAGCAAACTCATAAATGACCGGAGAATTGTGTATATAGATGGTTGTAATTTTCTGGTAATCAAACATGCTTTGCTGGAAAATCACCAATTTATAGATTATTTTTCCATGAAAAACATCATTTATAGTCGATCTTCTGATAATTCCCATAACTTTCCCATGGAAAGCTTCATTTTTCCACAAGGAAACCATTGCTCAGGCATATTTGATCCTCAGCGTAGCCGAAAGCTTCACCTGTTTGATGGTCGGCTACATCTTTGCTGGGGCCTTCTGCGCTACCATAGGCTTCCTGGGGATCTTTCATGGTAGAACGGCGAAGTGGTGGTAAGCGGTGGATAACTATGGATAACTTGAAATTGAGATGAAAAGAGACCCCATTTAGATCCATTTAGTGAGTAGGAACCCAGCATGGTGGAGAGCCAGTTTTTTTGAGTTTTCCATACTGTATATCTTCCCCAGCTCAGGAGGATTATCTGAAGTTTGCAAGGGACTATGAACATCTAGGAACTGCCTGGTACATTTGAAGATATTTCAAGGATGTGAAGGTATATCACAGTTGTCATAGGGTTATGAGATGTTATGACATCCAATATGACATCCGATATGACCCAACAATTACCCAATTGCGATAGCCACTGATGATTGCAGCAAGGGAGCTTTGTTTGGCCCACGGTGCTCCAGCGCGAGGTGTGTGCAATGCGTACATCGCCCAAGTCTCAGCGGAGGAGGACGACAGATGTTTTGCCATGTTTTGCCAAGGGATGGGTCGGATGCATGGGTCACATCTCAAGCCAACCCCTCAAGCAGACGTATGTCTGCAAATTTATGCAGCTTTAAGATATGAAACTTATGAAACCATACATCACCGCATCAGATTTAGGCCATTTTGGGCCCGTGATTTTGTTTGGTACATGATACCCAATTGCCTCCAGCTCACTTTGCTCGTGGGCCATGCTCAAGCGCGAGTGCAAAACCCTTCACCGCGCAAGTGTCTTAGTGCCAGGTCATTGTTTGCAGAAGTGCAGCTGGCAAAACCTTGTGTAGAGGTCGTGCGTGCATCAACAGACCCCTCGTGGGACCACAGTCCTTTATTTTTCGATACACACAAAAAAAAAGTTTTCTTAGAGCCTGTCCCAGTTGTTGGTCAATCAGAAATGGCTTTTCGTCATTGCCCCAAATTTTCTGGTTGACCTCTGCACAAGTTTCGCCAGCCGCTCGTCTCACACATCAGCCGTGCGCGGCACGCGGGCGCGCGGGCGCGCGCGGCTTCCATGTCCGAGGGGCCACCGGAGGTCTCGGCGCCCCTGGCGTCACAACTGACAGCGGAATGTGGCGCCGTGAACTTGGTGGCGACTGCGGTGAAAAACCATGGCTGTCCAAGAAGATATCGGCTATCGGGTGTGTAAGTCATGAAATCCATGGATTTTGGAGCCACCAAATTTGGATGCTGGTGATTAATATGATTAATATCCTCCAGTAAACTAACGTAACTATGGAAAATCACCATTTTCAATGGGTAAATCCACTATAAA
The DNA here is from genome assembly GCA_947184155.2 of Cladocopium goreaui. Lineage (NCBI taxonomy): Eukaryota > Dinophyceae > Suessiales > Symbiodiniaceae > Cladocopium > Cladocopium goreaui. The sequence continues at coordinate 1,515,702 of CAMXCT020006622.1, read as the reverse complement.
TGGGCCATTTTCAATAGCTATGTTAAATTACCGGAGGGTATTTCTTCTCTGTTTCTTTTGACTCCAACCCCCAGAAAATCGGTGAGGGCAGATCGAATTTTAAGCTATTCCGAAAGATGCCATGGGTTCCGGGTTCCGGGTGCGTGGTGGTGCCATGGTCAGATTTCCCTCAACGGGGTCACGTGCAACGGGACCTCGTGTCAGATGTTGCTGGAACCAGTTTACAGGTCCCAGGAAATACATTTTTTTACCCGTTTGCCTCCCAGTTTTGCTGGGTATATCAGATATCCCAAGTCCGGTGACGCCACCATTGCAGCTAATAAGTCCATTGTTTGGTTAGACCATTTGTTCATCAATCCGCATTTTTGTGGGTGATACACATCCGAAAATTCCCAATGTGTAAGCTGGCCAAAAGTCATGATTTTTAAGTGACTGCTTAAATCCACCACATTCTTTGTTGCATTAACCCCAATCTATCGCAAAATCCGCATTTTGGACAGATACACCTTTTAGACAAAGTCGTTCCTCTGTAGTTGATTCCCCACTTGTTGTTGCCCGTGTTTGTTGGTAATCATCTTCTTTAATAGCACACCCTATCGACACTCTAGTTTCGTGTTGGATATATATATATATATTATATATCTTCATTTTTGGGTCACCAAAATGTGGTGGATTTACTATTGGGGGACGAGTTTTGCGGATGAATTTGAACGACTTTGAACGACATCACTGGAATGATGGGAATCGGGGTAGCTATCCCAACATGGTCTTATTTTAGATTGGTGACTTATTATGACTTATTAATAGTTACTAACTACTCTTTAAATATAATATGTATATGTATAAACATATAAACAACTATAAATTTCACCATTGTAATCTATCCATGAATCTACCTCGCTGCCGGAACCACGAACGAGGCCAACGAAAGATCCAGGCAGAGCACCTGGGCCAAGGAATACGCGGATCCCTGGATGCTTTTGGCGAGCCTTGGAATTTTCATCTGGATGGGTGGCCAAAGGCCTGGTATCATGTTGGGTCCCCAGCAAAATCGCTGATCAACAGTCTGAAGCCCGGAAATTTCCCTGCAATCCTAGCATTTCGGACAAGTTCGAAGTGGGTTATGACATGTTATGACCACACCTATTCAATCCATGTTGAAATCCTGTTAAAATATATAGTTGTTCCATTTATTAAGTGTTACCCTCTGGTTATTTAACATAGCCATGGAACATGGCCCATAGAAATAGATGGTTTACCTATTAAAAATGGTGATTTTCCATGGCTATGAGAAATCACCAGATGGTAACTCCGTGAACTTCGGAATCAACTCCCAAACGGCCCTTTTAAACAGCCAGGAACGCGCTGGGAGTGGTGGGCTATCAGATCGTCTCCATGTTTCTTGTGGCCTACCAGGTTCTATGGAGGCGATTTTTTGGGGAACTGCACCTGATTGGTTTCTGATACATGGGGAAAAATGGTTGAAAATCATGGGAAAATCATGGGAAACTCATGGAAAAATCATGGAACATCACCATGTCCAAGAGCCAATTTACATTGCTGAGAGATTTTCCCAGAGCCATGTTTGATTACCGGGAAGTTGCTTGGAAACTTGGGTGAAAAAAGAAAAAAAAGTTGGCACGCCTAGGAACATGTCCTTGATGGTTAGTGAGAGAGATCATACGGCTTTGTCTAAACATAGACCCCAAAATCCAAAATCCGAGGGTTGATGATTTTTTTCCTCATGAAATGGCGGTGTAAAATGGGGTGAATCTTCAATTTTAAGACACGCCCATAGCTTCGGATGGCCAGCTCTCCATTTCACCATGGCGGCCTCCCATGGCGGCCCTGGCCCATGGCCGATCTGATAGGCGTCGCTACATCATGGAATGCTGGCAAGAGCTCTCGACCTTTGAGCTATGGATGTGCGACCTGGCTGAAATGATGTGCTGAAACATCTACCCTCCGGTAAATTAACATAGCCATTGAACATGGCCATTTATAGTGAGTTTTCCCATAAAAAAAGGTGATTTTCCATAGTTATGTTAGTTTACCAGAGTGTACCATATTCATCGATATTCTATGATATTTGGGTATAATTGGGTCCAGTTAAGGAAAATAGATAAAATCCAGGCAACTCAATGCCAAACTTGTGGCTGGTTTGATTTTTAGGGACGGTTTATTTTTTATTGGCTTTCCATTTTGCGTTACTCACCAGCGCTTGCGGCCAAGTGTAGGTGAGTACACCAAAGCCTACACACGCTTCTTCCCCTTGGTGGCCATTCTCATCTCCATGAGCTTGGTCGCCAGAAACTGTCGGAAGAGGATGCTCTTTTTTCAGAACTTCCCAGAGAAACTCAGGGGATTAGCCCCTGGTAAACGTTAACAAAAAACGAACTGGAAAGATCCACCATTTTATAGCTGGGTAGATCAACTATTTCGACTGGGCCATTTTCAATAGCAAACTGTAACAAATTACCAGAGGCTATATGATATTGCATGATATTATATGACGATAATCTATACAAATATAACATTTTATAACGTTAAAAAGAACGTCAGAAATGAAGGAACTCAGGATTTCATTCTTTTTGGGGATTGCTATCCGCGGGGCTGAGATTGAAGCCCCTCAAATTCTGATGAATTCTTAGTGCTGGCGCTGTCCATTTAAACCAGAGGAAACAACTTGTTTTCGTGATGTGATTCCAAGAGGTTTGCGAACATGGAGAACATAAATTACCTACAGTGCTGGTATCTAGCTACATGATAGAACTGCTTCTGCATATTTTATCTATGATAGTCCAGTTGCTGACACACCCACACTGCTTTCAATTTCACAAAGTACTCCTTGGCTGAGGTTAGAAGTATGATTTTGATTCAGCGCATGTACTACGAGCTGTTGCACCATGGAGCGATCCTGCGATTCAAGGAGTATCAGGCCAAGAATGAGCCTCTCTTCTATGTGGCCCGGCATCGCTTGGACTTGGCTGCCAAGAAAAGGGAGAAGCAAGGAAGTTCTTCCATTTTTTTGCACCTGGAGGCATGATGATTTCAAACATGTTCTAATTATCAAGCCTATTTGAGGGACGATGTTCCTAGCTGACTAGAAATCTTTTTCAGGTTGGTTGAGATCACCGGAACCAGGGATTCGCAGCCCGCGAGATCCCTCACAAAAACCGACCAAAATCCGCAACAGCCTTAGGTGTTGACGATTTGTTTGCTGCACGCTGTGTCAAACTTTCTGATGGACACGTTAACGCCCAGACTGGGCGGCCGAAACTTCGAACTGCTGGAGGGAACCCGCGGCTGGTTCGTGTACTTGGCGCCACGGCGAAAACGGTCTGCCGGTGAAACGGCAGGGGGGATGGTTGATTTCCAATGGTTCCCGGTGAAGGGGAATGTATATTACATGGGAACCATGAAATGGAGGTTTCCTAAAATAGGGCTACCCCCCAAATCATCCACTTTAATAGGATTTTCCATGAAATAAACCATCCAGCTATTGGGGTACCCCCATTTCAGGAACCCCCCAATTGGGGGTGTGAAATGCTGGTTGCTGTCCTCACAGTCGAACCATTCATTCCGACCTGTGAAAATGGTGAGGAACTGGGTACTAATTATCCCGTTTCTTTTACCAGAAAGTAATGCGCCATGGTCATAAGTTGCTTTATAATGCTTTATACATGTTTATAATTCATAGCCCAGCCACACATGGATATATATATGTATATATATATATAGTATACTGTGTATATATATATTTGTTATAAATCCTAGTGTTCACATGTGTTCACCAGTTGTATACATACCAGCTTAGTCAACTATGGCTTTTCAACCCAGGTGATTCCAATCGCCACCTTCGTTTGCTCGCCACTGGGCCCATGAGGATCTAGGGATTGTAGGGACTCTGCCAACCTTTGACAAGCAGCTACCATCCCTGGTTGGTGCTTTGGAACATGAATGGATTATGACTTTCCATTCAGTTGGGAATTTCATCATCCCAACTGACAAGCTAACATAGCTATTGAACATGGTGATTTAGTTCGTGGAATTACCCATTAAAAATTGCGATTTTCCATAGTTATGTAAACGTTTACCAGAGGGTACTATCCATTTTTTGAACAGGTCACCCCCTCCGGCAGTGAATCCCAGCAGCCCAGGATGTATTTTGCGCACGAGCCCAGTTACAACTTAGTTCCCTTGAGTCGCTACGTGCATGGCGAATCCAAGAAAGATGAGGCCCGAGATGGCTGTGAAGCCTCATGATGTCAGGGAATATCAGGGATATCGAGTTGTCCGGAAAATGATATACGGTATACCACAAAATGATCCAACCATGACAATTTCAATGGGCGGAATGATGAATCGCAAAAATTAATAAAAAATTAGGGTTGCCCTAGTCTTGGACAAAGCCGTATCAACCAACAGAGATGGGAAGTATTTGCTGCTAGTAAACATAGCAAAGTGGCGACGCAGAAATCGTTCTTGTTGCCGGTTGACCCATTCAGTCGGAATATGGGCATCCATTGTCAATTGCTTAATGGGGATTACCAGATCCTTGACAAGGGAACCTATAGAGAAGCAATGTCTCCAATCCAATATGCGCACAGGTTTCGTGTCAGTAGCTCATGTCAGAAGGACTCAACCAAATCAGCATTTCATGGTTTTCTCGAGGGGAAACCAATTGCAGGTGTCTCCTTCGTTGTTGAGCGGCACATCAACTGAGAAATCGGAAGAGAGCCTTGAATAAGCGGCATATGGGTTTGACTGAACATATGTTACTATCATAGCCTATGTTCACAGCAGCTAACATATCCATTTTTTTTCCACAAAAAAAGTGGATACGTTTGTTCTACTCACTGTTACTCCAAAATCCAGTGGCCGGTCATAATTGTTCTATGAAAATGCCATACATTGATATAAATTGTGGGTATACCATGGTATACCCCATCCTTCGGCCTTCAGACACACCAGACACAAGCATATCACAAAAGAACATCGTATAGCAGCCTACCAGCTTAGAAGCGGGGGGTTGTCACTCATTGCCTCTGTCAGAATCTAGTCTCCTGCGTATGACGAGGCCATGCTGAAATGAACGATTCCTTCCATAGATAGGAATGCCTCAACATTAAGTAAGATCAGTACCTCCAAACACAGATGTTAAATATGGCTCAATACTAAACATGACGATTTTTGTGGCTTCATGCGAAGCCATGTTCGCTTCGCGTTTTCCAGGAGGCAGCGCAAGAGGAACTGAAGAAGCTCGTTTACATCGACGAGGAGACTTACCACGGTTGAAACCCAGTTATCAGGGTTGAAACCACCAACCAATCAATCTTTGCCACAAATGGGAAATATATACTGCCCAGCTAAGAAGAAAAGGATAGAAAAGGCATTCAAGATTATGTGCGCATCAGGTAGATGGCGATATATACTTAGATGTATATACGTTGCAGTTCGTATGAATGATCTATAGCCGTTTTAACATGTTTAGCCCGGATGGATATGCGCTGTCTATGGGTTACACAGACATGTATATACGTAATCATATGTATACTAATATGGGTTATGAACGAGTCAACTAAAGGGGAAACACATCCAAATAATCAAAGTCTCACTTGCTTTCTCCATCCCCAAAGGTTGCCCTTTTGAAAAAAATGTCTTTTGCCCAACAAAAATTGGTTAGTGTTTTTTTTTTAAAGATATGTTTGACATATATTATTAACATATATGATTACGATTTGGTTTCTCCTAGTTAAACACACCTACAAACAAACGCCTGAAGATTATATATATATAAACGATCATGTTTGTATGTATACATATACAAATACACAGCGATTGTAATCGATTATATACTGTATAGCAATATATAGCAATATATAGCAATAAACATACCTAGGAAATGAAACGTCTCCAAAAGTGGCCTCCCCATTCACTCACTACGCCACTACGCCGCTATATGAGGAGCACGTGCAAGCCATTTGCCATCACTTCGAGGTCAAGCCCTGCAAGAGCGCTGCGGAAACGGCTCAGGTCTACCAGGCGGCGGTGGCTTGAAGGGCGGGGCTGTTGATATGGCAAAATCATTTGGTGATTTGAATCTTTTGCCATATCTAAGTACTGGTTGGTGCTTTGGAACATGAATGGATTATGACGTTCCATATATTGGGAATGTCATGATCCCAACTGACGAACTCATATTTTTCAGAGGGGTTGAAACCACCAACCAGAGTATATCTAAGTACATCTAAGTCATATTATTTATCATGGCGATCTGATGGTATCACTTGATTGTGGTTTGCTGATTTGATGGTGATTTGGGAGGTGAAGATATGGCAAGTCAACCATCCAGATGATTCCACAATAGATTGATCATAAGATCTTTGGATAATCTTGGTGATTGGGCGCTACCAACAAATCTTGTTTCGTGATTTTTGGGCTTTGGTCACGAAAAAGACCGCATTTTTTTTGGGAAGATCAAGATCAACATAAGATTTTTCGGTGGCGATGGAGTCAACATCTGGGATTGAAATGTCAAACATGGGGAAATTATGGGGAATTCACCAATTGAAATTGGGATTGGTGATTGAGGATTTTCGGGGCAGCATGGAGTAAGAGTCTCTATCATTCATGATGGCACCAACAATCTCAAAAAATGCATTGCTGTCTCTCTGGATAAGGGGTATTGGAGCAATTCCCTTGTTCACTTCGTTTCTGATTTGCCACGGTAGCTAATTCAAACAGGCTTTACAAAATTAGGCACCCCTCGAAAAAATGAAGCATGATACAAAAAACATGTCCACAAAGTGTAGGTTCCAGTGTTGATTTTCTGCCGATCTTAGGTCTCCATGGTGGTCTCCAGGTACCACCGTTGTTTTGTCACACCATCTAATAAGTACAGATAAACCCACCATAAGTCCAACACCTTGACGCCAAAAATCACCCAAATGTAGCTAAATAGCAACCATTCAACTCTAAAATATTCTAAGATGACATTGCTTATCAACCCACAAAAAGCGGCGCTTTGCGCCAAATTCTGTAAATATCATGATCCAAGTGTTTGGACTGGATCTCCGTGACCGTGACAGGAGCTGATTCGGGCGGCCAAAGATTTCTGCGACAGCGGCCATGTCATCGTGGGCCACGAGGAGCTGACGAAGAAGTTGACGTCGTCCCAGATCACCGATCGGTGCCGTGGTTGTGGCTGGAGACCTGGTTGATGGTTGGGGGGATTTTGCATGAGCTGGTTTAGAATGTGTACATATTAATAGAGATGTATATTATAGTCAAAATCAGCAAACTATGGGACATGATAATAATGATAAGGGTTATGTGTTATGTATATTATATATATATATTCATGACTATATATTATCAACTTTCGGGAGTAATTACACTGAAAACTCTAGCATTATTTGAACTAGGATCCTTTAACATGGGCGGTACTCCTTTAAATATGTTACAGGGTCATGGCTGCCCCTTGAATCTTGAATTTAAGGAATTTCTGCGGAAATTTTGTTCAATAAAAAAGCACACAAAGAATCAAAAAGAATAAAATCAATAAAGCAAATATTTATTTATTTGCGTTTTTTTTTTTATTGCTTTCAGATTGGAACGAATGTAATTTTTAGTGGCGACGATCCAAGTGCTTAAAAGTGGCGCCTGCGGCTGCCGGTTGTTTTTCTTTTGAGCAGCCAGCAATGCAGAAAGCAAAACATCCACTGAAAAGACTAAGGCAAACATGAAGTAATATGAATGAGCATAGTTAAACAACATCTTAATTAAAAGCGGAAAGAATTGAAGAAATTAAATATCTTCTCGAATGGCTGCTTGCCAGCAGCTGTGGAGCCAATCCAGAAAGCTGTGATGATAAGATGATGTAAGGATACTTGTTTTGGATGATTTCTTTACGTGCCTGCATTTGGGTGTGTCTGAAAATAGTGTACCCCTTTTTACCCAATGGTTTTGCTGATCATTATCCCTATTAAATGGCTATAATTGGGAATATACCCTATTTTCAGACAAACCCATTTGTTTCCTTCTGGCTCCTATTGTCTTCTGCGCAGACTTTCACATTTTGGCATAGGCCTAAAATGTGAAAATAGATTAGCTTTTTCACCCAAGTTCTTCACAAAATGAGCCATGTGGATGGCTGCAGCTACGTGATTCAGTACAATTTGCTCAAAACAACCCTTTCAAACTGGATTCCAATCTAAAACTGTTGGTTTGCCAAAATCTTAAACCTTGTTTCCCTATAGTCAGTTCCTTTATTTCCTGGAATTATGGAAATTGATAACATACAAGAATGAATGTATATACCTAGATGTTCCTGAGGGTCTCGTTTTTTAAGCCTCTTAGCCAAAATCTGCCTTTTTGTCTACGGGGCGTGTTTTTTTGACTTTTAGAGGGTTCTATCATTATAGGTGTCTTTTAGTAGGTTTGACCTTAGTTTCCTGCTAAAGTTCGAAGATGTTTCAGGGGCAAGGCTGAGCAATTAGCTAATCACAGAACCTTCGTTGCCGGGTGAAGCTGTGCTCATGGGCTGCTACTGCATGAAGCAGTTGCGCAGAGTATGCATCATATTTCAATTACTCTCTTCGCGCGACAGGTTTGTCATGGCACGACACGTTTATCATGGCATGATAGGCTTACCATCAAATGGCATGATAGGCTTACCATCAAACACAGTAATAAGACCAATGACAATTTTGTTTATGGCATGATCAATTGCTGACCACAAATCCTGAGATCATCTACTGCAACTACTGGTATCATGAGCCATCGTATAACAAACTACCACCCATTTTGCTAAAATCCTGCGCTTTTAAGAGGCGTAATTTGCCGGGTAAAAGGCGTAAGTATGCGTAATTGGGCAGCCACCTACTTTCAATTTCGAAAATCAAAGTTTTTCAGGTATGATACAGGTCACAAACCATGGGCGCACACAACGCACACAATCAAATTGAATGATCCTGTTCTGAATTCTTTGACACTGGGACCATGGCTTCCCCTTCACCGGTCTTTGGCTTCATGGGTGTTCTTGTTCTTGTCTTTCGCAGCTTTGCCCTCCTTCATCCTATTCTGGCAACTTGCTCATCCCACACTGGCATGTCATACATGCTCTTCAGTCGCTGATTAAGTGCTAGTAGCAGGCACCAACATTTGTAGCATCGGAATCACAACTTGGAACAAAACTACATTGATAAAATTAAGGGATGATCTTCCAAGGACACTCTTCTTGCTCAAGAAAACTGCCAGGGGTGTTTTTTATTCTAAGGGGCTGAAATTTTGTACCCTTAGCTAAGGGGCCAAATTTTGGCACAGGTGGATTTTGCAGGTATATATATACATATATATATATTTATGTGTACTTTTTTTTCATGTCCCATGATTTGTTGGTTTTGTATATATAATCTCTCTTTATTTGTAGACATACATTCCCATATAAACCAGTTCATGTAAGGAATTGTTTTTTCTTCATTTTTGAGAAAAACCTAAAGTCAATGTTTTGTGAAAAATCCTCGTGGAAAAAAATACAGTCTACCAGGATTGATTGTTCAAAAAAACACATTGAATTATCGGTTTTTCATCAAACAAATGCAAAAAAAAAACGCTAAAATTAAGGTCACCCCTGGATTTGATAAATTTCGCAGCAATAAGGAATAAAAACATAATAGATAAATAAATGTTAAAAATTAAAAATGAATAAACAAGTAATATAAAACAAGATATTGTCTTTATTTGTTTAATGGTTTCAGATTGATGCAATGAATGTTTTTCTTGAGGACGATCCAAATGTGCAAAAGTGGCGCCTGAGGCGGCCTTTTTTAAACACTCATAGAATGGTAGTTTTTCTTGTGGGCAGCTGGCAATGTTTCTGGCTGAAAAGACTGGAAAACTAAGAGAAAAAATGCGATAAGTAAAACAAAGCCGTGTCTCGAAATCAATTGCGCAACCCTTTTCTCAGCCAAGAAACCCCCACATCTGTTTTGATGCATTTCGCGCACTACATGCACCTTATTTCCGGGGGTAAACATGGAATACAACCCCGCCCCCTTGTTTACGAAAGTTAACATCGTATATTTATACAATCACCGAAACATTATAAAATATGGGGATGCAATGGGGTATAATATAGTGGTGATATGATCAATAAAACTGGTCAAGAGATGTACAACGCCATGATTTATGGGCATATATATCATGGTATATGGGGATACGCTGGGAGATACAGTATCTGGCTGAATTTTAACGATGTCACTTGCTTACGTCACCGTAGATTATGATTCGGATTGGGGGAATCATTCCAAAATGACCTGATACTTCGGGCTGGTGAATGCTGATACTTCAGCAATCAAATGCAATGAATGATGTTTGCAGTACACCAATTAGCAACCATCATAATCAGTTGATAATCAAATTATGATATTCCCGAAACAGCAAATTCCAGATTGTATTCCAGATTATGATACACCAGATTCAATTAGCATGAACAAAACTCAGCTGGGAGGAAGTGGCGCCTTTTGCTTGGTTGGAAGTAAGAGTCCAATCTTCCGAAGATTTGCAATACACACATGTATACATAGACAGATATGATAATGATATGATTCTATATTTGTATCATATAAATTCATATAATATGTATCACACTGGCCCGTAAGTCCAAAGTTGCAGGATTGCGCAACCTTGGACCCCTGGTTTTGTTGGTTTCTTCGACCTTGAGTACAGGTGCTCAGTCCATGGAAAAATTCCAACCCAGTGACATTTCCGAGGGTTTCGAACCTCCATTGGTTGTTTTAGCATCCTAATCACTTCTAGGAAAATACGACACTTAATGAGGTATCATTTAACTAGGAAAACAGTGGTTAGGTTGACTTCAATACTAGGAAATTGGTTGTTTAGTCATTAGTTTGAAGAATTTCCTAGTAAAACCTCCATTGATAGAGGATTTCCAAGGTATGTTGTGGGTTCCTGTCATTTGGTCTTGTCTGACAATAGGCTACCACCAAAGCCTTTGATTTATCGCCATTTTCCACATTCAAATGCTCATAAATTGGGGGTATCCCCATTTTCAGACAAACCCAAATACCCTTGAGTATGATATTTTTGATCATTATTAGTCATTCAGATCATTCATTCATATATATCTAATCTATCTATCTATCTATCTATACATCCATTCATCCATCTATCTATCCCATGAATTCAAATCGACACCTTGTGGGACTATGGGCACAGGTTTTGGCCTGCGCGGTTTCTATTTCAACCTGCACTCCAAGACGAAGCGAGTTTGCTCTTCCGACGGGTCAGTAGGTCCTATGACCTCTGCTGTGCGCCTGGTGCAGAACTGGTGCAGCAAACATGGATCAATTGCATCATTTTACCAACTTTAGCATCATGATTCTACACCCCAAACATTTGATATAAGCCACAAAAACACCCAAATTTGTCATACTCACTACAAGGTCTCAGTTGGGTTGTTTCAGCTAGAGCCTCAGCGGGCCCTACTTGTTGGTGGCCCCCCAAAAACCCTGCGGTCCCCTACCGGTCTCCTACACAAAAAATGTGGTTTCAATAGCGAAATATACCAGATAGATCCAGATAGTCTTTACTTTTTGGATGATTTAGGGGTACCCCTATGACTTATCAATGGGAATTTAAGGAACCGATTGAGGACGGAGGTACCGATTCCATATATAAGGCCTATGTCTCAGGCCTATGTAAGGTAATATCCCCACAAAATATGGCCTTATATGGTACTAACGTACCTCCATTTTAGGATCCTGGAATTCCAATTGATTTTAGGGAACACGCATTGTTTCGAAAAAGTCTGGAGAGTCACCTTATGGATAGATGAATGAGTGTGCATCCTATGGGAAGGTGTATGGCACATATCATCAGTTCTTTTCGAATAGCCGGCCACATGTACGTACAATTACAGGAAACCTGGGGTGTACCCACAAAATGAGGATTTTCTGCATGTTTTTCCTCAACCAATCTTGTGAAAGTGGTTTGGAGTCTGGAGCCATGGATTTTCACCAACACTAACGGGTTTTAACAATGTTTATCATTTTAAGCCAATCTGGACTTGAACTGGGTCATTATAGCTGGTGTTGCAACTTCCAAATCCAAGTATGCTCCATATTCAGTATATAGGAAAACTGTAGCTTGTCATTCTATTGTACAGGTGGTTGTGTAGGTCATGTAATGTTATACATGGGTTATATAATAATTGTATATGGCATATGGGTTATAATATGTTATAATCCACTTTGTAGATATTCAGAAAGCGCAGCAACTTTCGCACTTTCGCGAGGTGCTTGTAGCGAGTTTCTGCGTGTGGCTCTTCGCGGATTGTGCCTACGCTGATATCCTCGATGTGGCCAATGGCCAGGTCGGGATTGGTGTGGCCAAACTTTGGTACTGGTTTTAAACTTCAAAATCGGCCCTAGCACTGAATCCATTGGACTATCATACAATTATATAAAGCCCCTGGTAAATTAACAGTTGGAGCCTGATTTTATCACCAATTGATAGTGGAAACTAGTCCTCCAACCCCGACAACTGGCAGGGTCTATGTTAATTTACTGGAGGGATATATACATACATACATCTGTCCCTGAGGACCACTCTTGAGTAGCAAAGCGTCACAAAAAAATGCCTCAGGAGGAGGACCTTGCAGCACTGCTAGTGGAGGCTGCGCATTTGGCTTTTGGCCTTTTCTACATCGCCCAGATCCTTCGCAGCACTCGCTGAGCCGCGCTTGCGGATTGCTCGGAAAATTGACCTGGGGATTGCGGGTTGGAGGCCGTTATTTCAAGAGAGAACAAAGGTCTGGAGGAATATGGTGCAATGGATAGGGATACTAAACATGATGCTACTTCTGGAGGAGAGTTGTTGGTGTTGGATCGTTGGTGACACATGAAGAAGCTAGTGCCAGTTTAATTTGTGGAGTGAAGTATTTGTCTTGCAGGGTCCAACGTCACATTTCACACGTGTTTCATATTGTTTTGCCAACATACGCCAATTCGTGCGTGTGACCGGGTTTGCCAAACTTTGAGAAATTACGCCCACATTGACTGGGGCGTAGCCCTTAAAAAAGGGCATGCCGACCTGGGAACCTGGGAAGCACCCCTTCATTGGAGAAGCAGCAGCACTTCTTCATTTCCAAAAATAACGCGGACTCCACCACGACTTTTTCGAGTTTTGGCGTAACCCTGAAAAAACTATCCCATATGCATCCTTATCCTCAATGCCTGGCATATTTATGCACATTTACACCATAAAACACCCCAGGTGTATGGATAAATATATCATAATTCCATGGGGCATAGATTTTGGAAGCCCCTAAAATCCTTTCACCAAATTCGTCCTGGGGCTGCTTTTTCGTGCTGCAGTTCCGTGGGAGGACAGACCTGTTCGATTGGCATATAGCTCAGGCTGCTCTGATGAGTTAACCGGGGACATGGTGAAAACCACAGGAAGGGCTCGGGCATCTAGGCCCTAGATAGGTAAGTTGGCTTTAAATTTCCTAAGTAAGACTAAGCTAACTGGGATTTATGGCAGATATAGCCATGGTTATTGAGGGATTTAGGATCGTTTTCTGGGCAGTTTCCAAATGTTCCAATTGGTGAGTCTCAAATTGTGCGGATGATGGCGACTTTGGGAAGGCATTGGCCAGGTCCAGGGCCCCATATGTTTTTCTGATGATGAGCTGCTTGATGCTGCTTGTTTGTTCACCTTCAGGTGGGTTTGGATCAAACGTGAAGGCTGTTGGGCAGAATTTTTTTGGGCATGTTTTCGTCACCATTAATCAGCTCTCCATTTGTTTGCTGGGGGTACTCGATTTTAGAAGCCTGGATTTGGTGATATGTCATCCGATCATCCTGCAACGGTGCCAATGGTCAACAGCCCAGGAATTCACGTTCCCGGCTTGACATGAATCTGGGGTATCTGCAGTATCCCCACATTTGCTGGTTGATCATGGTCATCCAGATAGATATCAATGGATTGCAGGGAAAATCGCCACCGGAAACATTGGTTTTATTTTTTTAAACCTTTGGAATCTAGGGAAACTCCCTCAATTTTACCATCTTACCACTTAGAATATCTTGGAGATGTCCAACATTCCCGTGGGTTTTCCATGGATTTTCCCATGATTTCCATGGTTTTTCCCATGCCATGGCGCCAGGAAGCATCGCTCTGGGCCTCATGACGGGGCCAGTGCTTGGCGCCGTTGGGGGCCTCAGGGGCCGCCTGGTGGTTTCCAGCGATGGAAAAACATCGGAAAAGCCGATGGAAATAGGGTTTTTCCATGATTTTCATGGGATTTTGTTGGAGATGGCCATCAGATTGCCCTGTTGATTGCAAATCCAACTTTTTTGGAAACACATGGAATACGTATGAATACGTCGTGTTATCCATGGAGGTATATTGTACGCATTTATATTTATTTGGGTAACAGAAGTTTATTGATGTTTATTCAGTTTATTCTTTGTCAGGGTATCTAAGATTTGCCTCACTTGCACCTGACACAATTTCAACCTGTCCTTCTTGGTGTTGGAGGCTTTTCGTACATGTGGCTCAACTGCTAGATTCTTGCTAGTCGTAATGCATACTATGCACGGCCTACACAACCGGCTAATTGATTCATTACTGGTTGGTGCCTTGGAACATGAATGGATTATGACTTTCCATTCAGTTGGGAATGGAAAATCATCCCAACTGACTTTCACTCACTCCATCATTTTTCAGAGGGGTAGGTTGAAACCACCAACCAGATTACCCTCTGATGATTTAACATGGCCATGGTATAGATGGTCCATTTATAGATGGTTTACCTATTAAAAATGGTGATTTTCCATGGCTAAATAACCAGATGGTCAGTGAAAACATGTACCACCGAGCTGGTTGGGAGATGGGCCCCTTTTTTAGCTGGTCATTTTTTGGCAATCCCAGCACCCCCCAAGTACACAATTCTTAGATAATTGAACTGTATTCAATTAGAAATTATAATCAATTATATATATATATAGAACTTCGAAAATACGGATGAAATACTTGGTGAACTTTGTCTAATGAAATCCATCGGATGTTATATTCATGTTTCTCTATCCTTCACTGGAGCTCACTAATCGAAGGAAGTTTGGAAGTCAAACTTCCGACAATATGGAGAGATGAAAAAGCAGTCAGCAGGGAGAAGAGTCAGAAGAGAAAAGATCAGAAGAAAGAAGATGCAGGTGCGCGAAAAGGTAGGAAAGTCGCGAAACACTGTGTTTTTTCGTGGTTTTGTGGCTCCGGAGGGTTGAAAAGTAGGCTCGCTAAAGCGGCGGGTGCGGAGACATCTGGGGAGATGAGAGATGAAAAGTTGCACGCCGTTGTGGCGCGAAGCACATTTCCAAGTCAAAATGTACAAAACACACCAGCTTCGGACCACTTTTGGAAGTTGAATGAAGTTGAGATGTCGAAAAAGTGCACACCGTTGTGGCGCGAAGCACATTTCCAAGTCAAAATGTACAAAACACACCATTCTCGGACCACTTTTGGAAGTTGAGATGTCGAAAAAGTGCACGCCGTTGTGGCGCGAAGCACATTTCGAAGTCAAAATGTACAAAGCACCACATGTTCGCGCCACTTTTGGAGGTTCAGATCTCGAAAAAGTGCACGCCGTTGTGGCGCGAAGCACATATCGAAGTCAAAATGTACAAAACACTAAGGTTCGGACCACTTTTGGAGGTTCAGATGTCGCTCCGCTTCGCTTCGGGTCATTACACTACACTATACACTCCACTACACTACAGTACATTACACTACACTACACTCCACAACACTACAACTACAACTACAGAACTACACAACTACACTCCACTACACTCCACTACACACCGCTACACTAAATTACACTACACTACATTACACTACACTAGAAAGATCGATAGATAGATAGATACATAGAAAATAGATAGGTAAGTAGGTAGATAGTCAGAGAAAGAGAGAGAAAGAGAGAGAGAGAGAGAGAGATCAAGCACCTTTCAGTCCATCAGTGGCTTCGCTCTGCCATCCCGGATTCACAGCAACCAAGCTCTCCTATAGGTTTCTTATTTTTGAAACTTAGGCAACCGCCTTGTGCGGTACTACTGGTATCATCTAATGAATCTAATGGATTCAGTTGTATCGAATTCAACCTCTACATGGTAAATCTGTGTTTTTTTTTCCTACCCTCTGGTAGACATACAAAAAGCTATTGAAAATGGCCATAGAAAGAGTGGATTTATCCATTAAACATTGTGATGTTCCATAGCTATGTTAGTTTACCGAAGGGTAAACATTCATTTTTAGTTCCTGGATTTTAACCAACCATAGTTAAGCCATAGTTTTTTGCCATGCTAAGCCATGTTTTTTTGTCCTATATTTTCTGGTTGGTGGTTTGGAACATTTTTTATTTTTCCATATATTGGGAATAATCATCCTAACTGACTAATATTTTTCAGAGGGGTTCAAACCACCAACCAGTTTTACTATCCATTTGGTACAGAAATGGGGGTTGCAATCGCTCGCCAGGGCTCCAAAACCCTAGGCCCTGAGTCAGCAGGGCTTTGCAGCGGCGGTGAGGATTTGTGCTGCCTTGAGCAGCTTCGGCGTATATTTTTCGGCAGAGATACAATGGCTTCTATATGGCTATGGATCAATACCTACAAATACAGTTTGTTGGGGGATGAACATCCATAAATCCCAGCTACTTTGATGTTCACCAGGGGTAGAAGGGTTTTGACCCATCTCCATATAGATTATATATATATAAATACCATGGACAACTGTAGAAAAAGAGGATGCAAACAGTTATGACGACGTTTGGATGATTTATAAATCGCCATTAAACCACCATTAAATCACCATTAGATTGTTGGTTAGTAACAGCTGGTTGGTGGTTTGGAACATTTGGATTATTTTTCCATTCAGTTGGGAATTCCATCATCCCAACTGACGAACTCATATTTTTAAGAGGAGTAGGTATACCACCAACCAGATAAAATGGATATAGAATTATATATATTTCTTTGAAATGAAATGAACATTTTGAATGATATCGTTGATATTATATACAATCATGACGGATGATCAATATAATGGAATGGGGAGATTCAAGCGGATGTACCAAATAATGGCGATTCATGATTAATAATGGTGTAATTATGATGGCTTATGATGGCTTATGATGGTTAATGATGGGATACCCTCCGGTGTCAAACGACGCTGGTTGGAAAATCGACGAACTAAATGACTGTTTACCCTTTGGTAAACGTTTACATAACGAACTGGAAGAACACTAAATTTTATAGCTGGGTAAATCAACTATTTCAATGGCCATTTTCAATAGCAAACTGTTTGTTTACCAGAGGGTATAGCTGAGAAAACCATCTACGAATGGGCAGCTTCCAGCCACATTTGATTGCCAGGTTGTCCAAAGGTGGGCCATAGTCACCCTGACAAAAGCCACAGCAAATGGGATACGAAAAGAATGACCCTTCTGGGAATCAATATCATTAATGGCATATTATATATATATATTATTATATTATATATCATTATTATATGATATTGTATAATGTATACAATGATATAGAAAATCGGTATGAATGGGACATGTCACATGACATATTCAACGGGAATCAATGGGACATACAGCAATCAAAGATCAAAAAGGTACATCCAAAGTGGGAATATGTTGCGAGAGCTGATGATCAACCATTGGAAGACATCTGTATGAAGATCCAAAAAAAAACGATGGTCAGTTTATCCGGATCCGCATTTCTCAAACCTTTGGATTTTTTTTGGTTCCCCTATTTGGGCTTTACATCACGGCGAATGGAACCATATCTTGGTCACATATATAAACTCATAGTGACCAGTGACCATCATGACGTCATGACGACAGCTCATACGCTGAACAATATCCACTGGAAACTTTAGATGGATGATAATATATGGTGTCTTATCCATGGGTTGTTTGAGCTGCACAAAGAGAGTGGATGCAACCCAAATGTCCCGTCGAAGACATGCAAAATGCATCCCCATCAGATGTTACTTCGAAGGACATCACTCAATCGACTAGTTGTGAGTTGAGTGTGCGTAAATATATACCCAAGCACCCAATCGCCATCATTTGATTTAAAATATTGCATAATTACATACATCACGGCTGCTCCAATCCAAGATAAATGATAGCCCAGATTTCGGGCTAAATTGGGGACATTACTCATTTTGCCGTATTTTCCAACTTTCCCTCCAGAATTTTCACCATTTCTCCCCAGACATATCCAGGGAGCACCCAGCTGGTGCGAGGTATGTTGAACTGGACCTTTGTCTTCAGCTATATGGCGGAATCGCCGCGACTTGGCAAAAGGCGAAGCTCCAACTTTTCGGGTTAGGGATTAGGGTCCGCTAACCAATGAAGAATGGATTTTGGGTGTTTGAAAATGGGGTAAAAACACCCCAAAACAAGGCATAAATTTTGATCGAGAACATGATTTTACGGATTTTACCATGGCAGTACTTATTTCACTCGAGGATATGAGCACATGATATGTCGATAACTCACTGTTTACCATATTATATGATTGTAAATATTGTTACACAGCCACTATGCCACTATGCGGATTATACTATGTCATAATCATAGAATTTCTAGTCGGGATGCACATCCATGTATGCAGCATATTTTTTGCAAGCATTACACTGATTTTTCAAGAACTTGGTGGCATCAATCTTCAACATTTGAAGAAGGGAGATCAGTATGAGGACAATCATATGTAGAATCAAATGTCTCATTCTGATAGCGGAATTTGATGATGCACACAGCTGACTGCTTACACTGCCCATGCGGCCACACCAAGATTTGAAACCCGTTTTATGCTGTGAGTAAAGCATTAGGATCATCCCCAATTTTACCATTCTATTTGTGTGGTACAAAGCATCCATATGGCTTCATCTCCTATCACTCCGCGCTGAATCAAAATGGGCCCCAGGAACGTACTTCTGCGAAGGCAGCCGAAGATTGACGTGGGCTGCGTGTGTCTTGGCCCAGTCAACTGAGTCAATGTGAGTCAACTGAGTCGGGCCGAGACGGGGAGCGAAGGGCGAAAGTGGGAACCAATTGTACTGGAGGTACACGGCCTGGTAAACATACAAAAACCTATTGAAGCCATGGCCCAGTCGAAATAGTGGATTTACCCAGCTATAAAATTTAGTGATTTTCCATCGTTATGTGAACGTTTAGCAGAGGGTAGACCGGAATGTATCCCCCAAAAAAATTGCTCACCAAGAAAGGGAACATAGCAAAGATGATGATTCCAACAAGAAGGGCTAATTCTTGGGGATATAACCAACAAGAACAGAGAAGCACAATGGCGACCTGGCAACCTTTAGGGTTGAACCTTTTTTAGGCTTCAACATGGCGATGGGGTCTGGATTCCTGTTGATTTCCGAACCATGTGATAGATCGCCATCCATCAATCCACTGAAGTCCTTAAATCCCATGGTAAAAACTGGTCAAGTTTCACCATCTTTCACCCATTTTGCTGGAAAAGGCCCATGGCTTCCATAGATCCCAACGGCGTTTCCACCGGCGCCAGGCCCGACAGTTTGCCGCGCCTGGCATGGCCGCTGCTGATCGGCGCCTTCCTGGGCAACGCGGGTATCGCCGCGGCCGAGTCCTGTGGGGCCCTGTGGCGCGGCAACGGCGGCAACGGTATGGGAGGTTCGAAATATCAGTAGACCTATAGTAGAAGCATATAGTAAATACATCGACAATATGTAAGAAAATATATAGAAAGTTCTTTATATAGTAAGAAAATGCAAGAAATACATATAGAATATCATTGGAATAGATAGTAAATATATAGACAATATGTGAAAATATATCAAAGTAATACATTGGGGATTATAATAAAAATGGAGGTTTATAGCTAGGAAGGTCATGGGAAAATCATCGTCGGAAGTTTAGAAGTCAAACTTCCGACATATGAACAGACGCAGCAACAGTTGTGGGAAGAGCTAGAGAAGAGAGCGCAGAAAGGTAGAAAAGTCAGGAAGCACTTTAGACTCGCTAAAGCGGCGGGTGCAGAGCCATCTGGCGGGATGAGAGATCAAAAACTGCATGCGGCTGTGGCGCGAAGCACATTTCGATGCAGGTTCGGAGCACTTTTAGAAGTTGAGCTATTCAAAAAGTGCACGCGGAAACTGACCAAAACTGGGGGATGTGAGCTACAAGTGGGGGTGTTTTTTACCAGACCAGGGTTAGTGATGTGGTAACGCAATAAAGATTGGGACGCGACTGTTTGTAACAAAAGTGGCAATTTTAGCTCCTCGTAGCTACAAGAGAAACATTAACCTCAGCAAGTCCAGAAGACAAAGGGGTAGCGATATTGACACCACGTTTGGATAAGGAATGAGAAGGATTAGCTATATCGGACCAGATGTGACCCTTTTCGGTATTTCCACATTCTCAGCGATTTGTGGATGCTTAGAGCGGCCCAGCTTTGGCGTTTGAGCGGTGTTCAGCGGCCCGGTGCTGAGGTTCGTCATGGATTCGTACTTCAAATTCACCAAGTCTCCGGCCGTGGAGGGGACCAAGTTCTTTGCCTGGAACATGTTCATCTCCGGAGGCGGCGGCCATGGTGGAGATACCCGGTATTCAAGTTTAGATGTGGCACCAAAATCCGCCTTGAATGGAGATTCGGCACCAGGTGTGGTGATTCTCATCACGAACTTCGTTTTCCCGTCCCTGATGACGCTTGGTCAGGGAGACCCCTTGGTGAATGGTGGGTGAATGGATTGCAGTACGTGTTATTCATTGATCGCAATTGGCGGAATACACTTATCCAATAATGGATTGATTATTGTTCTCCATCGATTATTTTGTTGGATTGATTATCGCAGTTACAGTCATTGTTTGTACATTATGTTATTAGCTATTATTCTTATTTATGTTATCCAGTTTATCCATCGTTTCCTGCCAAAAGGGACTACAAGCGTCATCGATTCTGAAGGTATGCTGATTTGAATGCCCGGGCGAACAACCCACCATTTCTTTCATGTCTTGTTGACCAGTCGAGAGACCATGGGTTGTCCAATATATCAGAGTTTGTTTGTATTCATTTAGCCTGGGGTACTATGGTACATGCAAATAGTAATCTCAACATTTGATTTGTACTCATAATCCCAACATGGATTTTGAATAGGTGACTACCCTCTGGTAAACGTTTACATAACTATGGAAAATCACTATATTTTATAGCTGGGTAAATTGGGTAAATCCACTATTTCTATGGGCCATTTTCCAGTTCGCTATGTAAGAAATTACCAGGCCGGGTACCCATGGGTATCATCGGTTTTCATCAACGTAGCAACATGATTTTTGGGTGACCCAGAAAGGGGCGCAGTTTTGCAGAAATGGATGGCGTATTTTTGCGGCTTGGATCCACCGGAATCCGATTTCAACAGGCGGAAGAACTGAGCGATAGAGATGTGGGATTCACCATGATTCACCCAATTTCATAAACCCACCAGTCGTCACCACCTGATTGGTTTCTTTGGAACATTTTTGGACTATTTCAGAGGGGTAGGTTGAAACATGTTGAAACCACCAATCAGCCATTCAGAGGTGTTTGGGATTCCCCAAATGGCGGTGGCTCATCCCACTTCGGCTTGGTTCACCCCGATGCTATGAGCGGATTCACAGCCAAGTAGGATGGCAGCGCCCCGAGGCATCGCCTCAGACAGAAGGGCACGATGGTTCTAGGTGCCTTTTTTTCGGCAGAGGTCAATAGCACTGGAAGGAACTGCTGGATCTTGACTGGTGTCCTCACAATGCCCAGCTTTCCAACTGTTCTATCATGTTCAAAAAAATCTTGCTGTGGACATGTCAAGGACATATATATATATATTATATTATATATATTATATTATATTATAGATATTGGAGGTGACCAACATGTACAGATTCTTGTTCCAATTTTTTGGGTATCCAACCCTGAGTCTCCCATTGGCCTTGACATGGCGATCTTGGGGGATGGCGACAGCAGGTTTCTCCTTGACATAGATGGATAGACTCTACCAGTAAGTACCAACAATGAGATCAATGGTTTCATTTACATATACATATATAGATATACCAGTAGTACCCGCACGAGGCGGGGCGGAAGTTGCCTTAAAGATATATATGAGACCTTTCTCATCTATAGAACTTGCATGCGCCGTGCGCCAGCCAAGCCCGTGCGTGCGTGCACTCTGCGAAAGTTGTGTCCTGCTTCACATGTCACATGTGAAGCTCCACTTCACACTTGACACTTGACAGTCTTCACACTTCACACTGCACCCTTCGCAGTCAACACGTCACACTTCTCACTTCACACTGCACTCTCCCCAATCCACACTTCACACTCCACACTTCACAGTCCACACTTCACACTTCTCATTGCTTTCTTCACACTCCACACTTCACACTTCACACTGCACTCTTCACGCCCCACACTTCACACTGCACTCTTCACACTCCACACTTCATCTCATCTGAGCTCTTCTCGGCGCTTCTGCACGTCAGCAAGGTTGAGCGTAACTCATGTTGGTTCTTCTACATGCCAAAAGGCGTAGACCATAAAATATTTACAATATTGAGGTCATTAATGCCAAGCGTTGATGCATTGCATCAAATCGCAACGGCAAGTGTGAACATGGTGTAGTTGTTACCTGTCAAGGAGATTCACGCAGTCCAAGCTCGACAGCTGCTTTTTTCTCTGCGCTACACTTGGTCGTCTAGGCTTTTGGCGGCTTTTCGGCCCGCACTGGCACGAAAGGCTGGAGAGCTTATCACGTTGGAAGCCTGGTTGTCCGTCAGGGCACTTCACGAAGCAAATCAGGCAAGAAGTTTTCACTATCTGCAATGACATTGCGGACCCAAGCTGCATCTGCTTGCGACAAACGACATTCTGCACCTGCTCGGTAAGCACTCAACAACATGGCTGCAGCGTGCACACCATCATCTGTCAGGGCAACGCAGCGCTGTTCTGCCAAGGTATCGTCTTGTTCCGTGCAAACAGTTGTCAAGGCTTCGAAACAACCAGCGCAGAGTCCATATTTGAAGTAACCCAAACCAATATTCCTGCGCTCCTCGGTTGGGATACTTCGTCTGCACGCGAAGCATAGTGAATTTTGCAACGCGTTGTAGACGTGCAATGCAATCTTCAAGCTATGCTTGAGAGCTGCCATTTCTTCGAAGCCAATGTCAATCCTCAAGTTTTGCGACTCCAAATTTCCTTCCTCTTCCACTTTGCGTTGCAGCAAGTTTCTAAGGTTGGCGCTCTGCAGCACACATGCATTCGTAGCTGTCGAAGCAGCGCTCACGTTCCTGAGCGCATGGAGATCCAGCAATTCGAAATCGACTGCCAACCGCCAGAAGTCGCAAGGTCCGATAGCCATGGCGGTTGCCCTCGTGGACCGCACTGTCGCACGAGGACGGTGGCAAAGCGATTCTCTAACAGCAGAGCTTAGCTGCAATATGAGTCTCCTGTCGTGTAATACAATAAGTAGAGACATGGAGATATAGCAAGGTTATGTGCGTCACGGCATGAACTAACTGTATTCCGTGCAACTTCTCTTACTGTACTTTATCAGCATGCAGCCGCATGCAGCCGCGGCACCGAGCAACCTTGACGCAGCCACTACAATGCGATCTGCAGAGACTGAGTTGCAAAGCACAATAGAACTACGTGCAATGGCGTCGGAAATTGCAGCTCCAAAACCGGATCTCGACGCCAAAGCGACAAAAAGACGATTTTGAAGCACTTTTTAAAAGGAATTTTGAAAGGAAAATTATTAGCGTCAAAATTGAGAAAATCTGCTGACAAATCACTTTCGCAGCCTGGATGCAGCCATTCCAATACGATTTACGATCTTCAGCTGCAAAAGACAATAGTACTACGCATGCAGCCGCGGCACCGAGCAACCTTGACGCAGCCACTACAATGCGACCTGCAGAGACTGAGTTGCAAAACACAATAAAACTACGCGCAATGGCGTCGGAAATTGCAGCTCCAAAACCGGATCTCGACGCCAAAGCGACAAAAAGACGATTTTGAAGCACTTTTTAAAAGGAATTTGAAAAGAAAAAATAATAGCGCCAAAATAGAGAAAATCTAATGACAAATCACTTTCGCAGCCTGGATGCATGCACTCCAATACGATTTTCGATGTTCAGCTGCAAAAGACAATAGTATTACGCATGCAGCCGCGGCGCCGAGCAACCTTGACGCAGCCACTACAATGCGACCTGCAGAGACTGAGTGGCAAAACACAATAGAACTACACGCAAGGTGTCGGAAATTGCAGCCCCAAAACCGGATCTCGACGCCAAGGCAATAAAAAAACGATTTTGAAGCACTTTTTAAAAGTTAGGAATTTTAAAAGGACAATTATTAGCGCCAAAATTGAGAAAAATTGCTGACAAATCACTTTCGCAGCTTTGATGCAGCCACTCCATTACGATTGACGATGTTCAGCTGCAAAAGACAATAGTATTACGCATGCAGCCGTGGCACCGACTAACGTTGAGCACACAAAGTGTCGTGCTCCGGCTTCCTCCCCAAAACATAGCCCATGCAACATTCATGCAGCCATTCCAATGTGATCTGCAACCAGAGCTTCAAGAAACGAACTACGCACACAGGAACAAGCATTCTTGCAAAACACATAGGCGGAACCAATCGCGTCCGGAACGACCGCAGCCGCAACCGCCGCACAGACGAGGTACCTTTCATCGCCGGCTGTAGCTACTTTACACGGTAAAACATAAGGTTTCGTGCTCCAGCTTCCTTCCCACAACATAGCCCATGCAACATTCATGCACCCATTCCAATGGGATCTGCAACCAGAGCTGCAAGAAACGCATAGAACTACGCACACAGGAGCAAGAATTCTTGCAAAACACATAGGAGGAACCAATCGCGTCCGGAACGACCGCAGCCGCAACCGTCGCACAGACGAGGTACCTTTCATCGTCGCCTCCAGCCACTTTACACGGAAAAACACAAGGTTTCGTGCTCCGGCTTCCTCCCCACAACATAGCCCATGCAACATTCATGCAACCATTCCAATGCAATCTGCAACCAGAGCTTCAAGAAACGCATAGAACTATGCACACAGGAACAAAGATTCTTGCAAAACCCATAGGAGGAACCAATCGCGTCCGGAACGACCGCAGCCGCAACAACGTCGCAACAGACGAGGTACCTTCATCGTCGCCCTCCAGCCACTTACACGGAAAAAACACAAGGTTTCGTTCTCCGGTTTCCTCCCCACACTAGCCCATTAGGAAACGTCATGCAACCATTCCAATGCAATCTGCAACCAGAGATTCAGAACGCATTAGAACTATGCCACAGGAACAAAGATTCTTGCCCCAAAACCCATAGGGGAAACAGATCGCGTCCGAACGACCGCAGCGCAACCGTTAGCACAGACGATGGGTACCTTTCATCGTCGGGCTCCAGCACCTTACACGGAAAACACAAGGGTTTTTTCGGTGCTCCGGCTTCATCCCCACAACATAGCCAGCAAAAATTTTCATGCAGGCCATTCCAAGGCGACTCTGCAACCAAGCTGCAAAGAAAAGCATTGAAAACTACGCACCACAGGAGCAAGGAATTCTTGCAAAAAACACATAGGAGGAACCAATTCGCGCATGAAACGACCCCAGCCGCACCCACCGCACACACGAGGTACCTTTCATCGTCGCCTGCAGCCACTTTATACGGAAAAACACACGGTTTCGTGCTCCGGCTTCCTCCCCACAAGATAGCCCATGCAACATTCATGCAGCCATTCCAATGCGATCCACAACCAGAGATTCAAGAAACGCATAGAACTACGCAGACAGACACAACCACTCGTTGCAAAACACATAGGAGGAACCAATTCGCGCATGAAACGACCCCAGCCGCACCCGTCGCACAGACGAGGTACCTTTCATCGTCGGCTGCAGCCACTTTACACGGAAAAACACAAGGTTTCGTGCTCCGGCTTCCTCCCCACAACATAGCCCATGCAACATTCATGCAACCATTCCAATGCAATCTGCAACCAGAGCTGCAAGAAACGCATAGAACTACGCACACAGGAACAAAGATTCTTGCAAAACCCATAGGAGGAACCAATCGCGTCCGGAACGACCGCAGCCGCAACCGCCGCACAGACGAGGTACCTTTCATCGCCGGCTGCAGCCACTTTACACCGAAAAACACAAGGTTTCGTGCTCCGGCTTCCTCCCCACAACATAGCCCATGTAACATTCATGCAGCCATTCCAATGCGCACCACTTCCCTTCGTCACCACTTCCCTTCGTCACCACTTCCCTTCTTCACCACTTCCCTTCGTCACCACTCCCCTTCATCATCACTTCCCTTCTTCACCACTTCCCTTCGTCACCACTCCCCTTCATCATCACTTCCCTTCGTCACCACTTCCCTTCTTCACCACTTCCCTTCGTCACCACTTCCCTTCTTCACCACTTCCCTTCGTCACCACTTCCCTTCTCACCACTTCCCTTCGTCACCACTTCCCTTCTTCACCACTTCCCTTCGTCACGACTTCCCTTCTTCACCACTTCCCTTCCTCACCACTTCCCTTCGTCACCACTCCCCTTCATCATCACTTCCCTTCTTCACCACTTCCCTTCGTCACTACTTTCCTTCTCCACCACTTCCCTTCCTCACCACTTCCCTTCGTCACCACTCCCCTTCATCACCACTTCCCTTCTTCACCACTTCCCTTCGTCACCACTTCCCTTCCTCACCACTTCCCGTCATCACCACTTCCCTTCCTCACCACTTCCCATCGTCACCACTTCCCTTCCTCACCACTTCCCTTCTTCACCACTTCCCTTCGTCACCACTTCCCTTCTTCACCACTTGCCTTCGTCACCATTTCCCTTCGTCACCACTTCCCTTCCTCACCACTTCCCTTCGTCACCACCCTGTGTCATAGCTTCTTATTCTTTTGTTGTGTATTGTTAGATAATGTATTGTTCTGTGATCTACCACCCTTCATCATAGTCAATTGCATCAAGTAAAAGTCATTCGTAACTCGGAAGTATTGCTTCCCAACTTCCTTTGATAATGATATATATATAATACTATATTATATTATATTATATTAAATGATATCCATCCATCTAAAAGGTTTTTCTGATCCCTAATGAAATCAGGTAGCCATGCTTCCGGCTGACTTGTTGTACTTCGGAAATCTTAGTAGATTTCATAGTTTTCACCTATGCTGCACCCATATTTTCACCCAAGCAAGTTCCCCGTTCCGGCACTGGGACCACTCGAGGTATTGGCCTTCGGATCTTTGGTTACACTGGTCTAGCGGCAGCTCCCACCAAGTGGCTGGCTGAGTTTGCCATGGATGTCACCAGCAAAAAATGTGAAACATGAGGATACCAAAGAAATGGTTTTAGCTGATTTAATCATTTAATACCTTCACCATGGATTTAAGTTATCTACAAAAGGTGATTTTAGTTGTATTTAACGAAAAACCGAATTTATGGTGAACATTTAGCTGTGTTGATACTTGAGGATTTAGTGTGGTTTAGTTGTTCTTTTAACTGAACCAGGGATTTTGGGTCTGTCTATACCTCCGATTTCTATGGCAATTTTCGAACATGATGATCCAAATATATCCAAATATCGTGGGAGATCCCATCAGACAAACCCCTGCCATCCGAGATGCTGGAGGAACACTAAAAGAGTTCCGAATCCATCCAACTGCTGTTGAGAAACTGGCACATCTTCACTAGGGGAGAATCGTTAAAGATCAGTGACTCACTGTTTTTTTTTCAGGGCCGAAGCCATCCAATAGATAGTGTATTTCAGAATCTAAGTCTAGCAGCCTAACAAAAAGAACACCGAACAATCATGGGGATGTAAACCCTATGTTCAGACACATCGAATTGCTTCCCAGTATATTCCATCACTGTATAAATATAGTATGTATATATATATATATACACATATTCCTACTATATTCCATCAAATATTCCATGATATCCCCGTATTTTGCCGCTATATTTCATTTTTTGCTTTAATATATCCCATGATTTCCCATCAAATATCCCATAATATTCCATCGTTTGTTCCATGATATTTTATTTATCCTATGTTTCATTGGTCAATGTTGGTTTAATTCTAGTTTCTTAATGTCGATTCTAATCTCATTAATTATCCCATAGCCATTATATCCCATCTATCCCATGATCTCCTGTGAATTTACATGTTTTTTTTGCCATTTTGACCCATCTTGAAATGTCACACCCCAGCAACCCATCCAGCAACCCTACGTTTAGCACGCACCAGTCAGTTTTTTCCTTTCAAACGTGGTGATCGGTGATCATTTTATAGATGATTTTTCCCAGCTAGAAACCTCCATTGATGAGGGATTTTCCATGGCTATCATCCAATTATCTCCATCTTTCCGCACCTCAGGTGGTGGTTCCTGGCTGCGCAGCTGGTGGTGGTCACCGGTGACTGCCTGGCGGCGCCCAACCTCTCGGCGCTGCTGACTGAGGCGGATGTGAAACCTTGAGCAGTTCACAACGCCATGAAAGGAGGGGTTAGCCTCTGGTTATGTCAACATAGCTATGGAAAATGGCCATTTATAGTGAGTTTTCCCATGAAACATGGTGATATTTTCCATAGTTATGTGAACGTTTACCAGAGGGTATGGGAAATCTATGGGAAATTCATGGGACATATCATAGTTAATAGGGTTATAGTTATAATTAATAGAGTATCCATCTATTGGAAATCTATCTATGGGAAATATGTGTATATGGTAAATGAATCATAGTTAATAGGGTTATAATTTTTAATTAATAGAGTTTTATAATGTTTTATAAGCCAACTTGAGTCACGTGGAAAGCATCGTCATGAAAGTTATACCCTGGTTGATCGGTGAATAAAGGGAGTTTCTAGCTCAATCTACGTATATATATATATATATGATATGTAATTTATTTTGGATGATGATAAACCATAGTAATAGGGAAACCATTTTCAACCAACCAGTATAATGAGATGGGAAAACGGGGTATTTTTTACTGGTTCACCTGGATTTTGAGGTAGTTTTAGCAGCAAAAAGGTGGATGCCATGGTGGTTTCACCATCAAGAAAGGGCTTTTAAACACATGTATCAGGGTAAATTTGATCACGACCTCACCGTTCTCCCGAAGCCTGGTTTATTTGAGGGAAATCATCCCCTTTTATGGCCGCAAGATTTTTAGGTTTTCATGAAATATGATAATTTACCCAGATGTATGGAGGGGGTATTTCCCCTCTTATGGCAATTTCTTAGGGATACTGATGAGCGGATTTTGGTCGCCCATCGCCTCCGTGCCCGGAGGTGGTAGGGCAGTCAGCCTATGGCAACTTGGCGCCAGGTGCTTTGGAGTGGGGATATCCAGCAACAAGAAGCCCCGGAACGGAGCTCCAGGGATTCCAAGCCGAATTTGAGAGGCTTCAAAAAAGGCCTAGATCTTTCCGGCAATGTGGGCCAATAAGCAACCACTGCCGCATCTATCATCATCTACCCAATTTTCATTCTTACCATCTGGGGCTATGTGGAAGGTATTTATAGAATCATCTCCAAAAAAGGGGGGAATCAAAAAAGCCGGGATATCAATGGTTTTCCCCACCTTAGGCATGGCCTTGGGCACTTTGTCCACATTCCAAGCTGCTGCACGAGTTTTGGAGCCATGGCATTGCACAGCTGGAAAGATGTTGCCACGAGCTCCGAAATGATTGCCATTGTGCATTTCTGCATGGAACTTACCAAGTTAGAGAACTGTACTCAGCAACTTAGGATCAGTTCTGTATAACTGGTGCTTTGGAACATTTGGATGATTTTTCCATTCAGTTGGGAATTTCATCATCCCAACTGACGAGCTGACGAACTCATATTTTTCAGAGAGGTAGGGCTCAACCACCAAGCAGATCATGTGTTTTAAGATACCCCAAAGATGGGATGATATGTTTCCACTTGACATGACCGGAACCCAAACCTGTCACAGTGATCAGTCCAGCGCGGTCAAGGACACCGTGCCGTTTGCCACGATGTACGAGAAAGTGTCCCACGCGGTGGCGTGGCGTTTCCCAAAAGAGCCGTCGATCCCAGGGGTCGCCAATGGTTTCTGGCTCAACCTGGGATTTGATGAATGTGATGTGGGGAGGGGATTCAAGTTGGGGTCAAACGGAACGTGTGTTTTCAAAATGTAGTTTATTCAATGGGAATTCCAGGATCCTAAAATGGAGGTACTGTACCATATAAGGCCATATTTTGTGGGGATATTCCCTTACATAGGCCTTACATAGGCCTTATATATGGTAGGTACCTCCAATTTAGGTTCCTGAAATGGCCATTGATTTATGGAAATCGATATTTCATGCTCCAGTTTATTGGACAACTGAGCAAGTCCTGGGTTTGGGGGTCTCCCATTTCGACAGAAGACCCTGAGCTTCACCGAAATGCATCTGGCTCGCCAGGAAGGCCCCACCAAAGAAATGTATAGGAGTATAGGCTTTAGCACAGGTTGTGCGCCATCTGATCCCATGAAATTCCCTGATTTTTGAATATCTGAAAACTGACTGCTTTCACATAATTTTGTAAATGTAAGTAAACTCATGATACATGATATCTCCCTTTCCATCTCCAAAATGATGGTTTTCACATGTTTTCATCGGACAATTAGAGACTCCTTGGGGGTTCTTGAAGCCCATGGTTATCCCCATGCCCCATTCATAAACCTTCAACTGCACCCCAAGTTCTATACTAAATCACATGAAATTCCGTCAAGTTCCTATCAAATCCCATAAAAAAGCCGATCAAATCCCATGAAACTCCGATTGAATGCCTTTTTTTGCTCCAATTAAATCAGCATTTTCCCGAACAAGGATAGTAACTTCTAGGAAGTTGGGTCCCCCCTGTTGACAGCTTCAGGCGCCCTTCCTAACCGTGGCCCTACTTGCAGTGGCTTCGGGTGCGCTGTGGTTCTGGGTCTACTGGCAAGTGCAGGCTGCACGTGCCTGAGACGCGACCGAACACAGAAAAGCCACGCGAGAAAAGCGGAGAAAAATGGTGGCTTTAGCCTGGTTTATCCAACAAACATGTGGATTGAACGGGACAAGAGTGGTGAGTTCAACCATCAAAAGTGGGAGATTCAAGCATCAAACATATGCATTTCACCAAGAAAACATGTGGCTAATCTGGGATGTTTCCTCGAAGCATCATGGGGATTTCCCAGGGATTTAAAAAGGAGTGTTGGGCAAAAATGGGGAACTTTTGCATATGTTTGATCAACAAAACTGGAGTGTCTGCGATGGTAAAAAGTAGTAAAAAGGGAGGCATATGATCAGCAACTAAAAAACATGCGGCGATGTTTTGAAACGACATGACGGGGTACTGTAAGTTTATCCAATACGCTTCGAAGACTTTTTCAGCATCATTTTCCCAAGATCATTGGGATGTTTTCAATCCATTTCAATCCCACTTAAGATATTTGAAAAAAAGCAAATACCTCGTTGAACAACATATTTCTGGGTAAATCATAGTTAGTAAGGGAAATGATCCCCAAATGGCCTTACTTCAGGTTAGTGAAATATTATAATTTACCCAGATATTTGGATTGGGATTGCTCAGATACTTGCTGCTGGGAGGTTCATCTTCCGACCATGAAGGAAGGTGCGGAGGGTGAAGCCTGACATGATAATGATTGGTTGGTGGTTTGGAACATGAATTTTATTTTCCATTCAGTTGGGAATTTCATCATCCCAACTGACTTTCATATTTTTTAGAGGGGTAGGGCTCAACCACCAAGCAGATTATTATTAACCATCATTTACCATATAATAACCGTCATCATTAACCATCATCATTAACCATCATCAGTAACAGTATATTAACTATTATGAACCATTGTTAAGCCATGATTGGTTCATGGTTGCTTCATGTTGGTTATGTAACAGTTGGTGAACGGTACAAGGGATGGTGAAACACAATGGTTGGTTCATGGTGGGTTATGTAAAAGTTGATGAGTACAACCGGTGGCTTTGGCAAAGAAAAAATTGAAAAAATCATCACCTACGGTGGATGGTTGCGAAATCCTGCACCACCAAACGGATGGTTGAAACCCTAGAAATAATGGGATTAACCACCTATCAACTGGTGCAGGATTTCTTCCGTCCACAGTATGTTGGTAAATCGCCCACTTGTCAACATAGATGCATGGATCACTAGAAGAATTTGGTGATACAGTTGGTTCCGCGAAGGATTCCAATTGCTGGTTCGTGGGCGTTCCAAGTTTCTGGACAATAATGACCCAAGCAAACTATTTTGAAACACCCAAAAGGCAGCACCAAACAACAAGGGTCAGCGGGGCATTGCTCACTTGGAGGCTTTGCCCCCAGTCAGTGGTGGCTACGTTTCAAGGTTCGTTGATATTCGTGACAACCGGATAGTTGAATTGTTCCAAGATGGTGGGTTGATGTATATTGAATCATTTGTATGCGATGCGACTTTCGAATCATATTTCATGGCACAAGCACCGATCACTCACGGTGAAAACTGTCGCCTTGCTGGGCTCAGAAATGACGACTGGTGGCAGTGGACAATTGGGCGATTTGCTGGGAATGATCAATCCTGGAGAGTAGATATCCCAGTCATCATGCACAAAAAAGATTGGGATTTTCCATGAATTTTCCACCATCCTAAGCTCGCTTGGGGTAGCCCCATGACTATGGAACCCCCCATATGGCCTGTCGAGATCGAACTGCTGGACTTGGAATCCACCGACTGCACCGCCACTGCACCGAGAGCACGTTGGTTTGATGATTGATATTCCAATTCCATGCTAATTGATGGTATCATATGATAATATGATAATCATATATATATATATTCTACCATAGCTATAATCGATAACGAAGTTAGTTATAGATATATCAATATATATTCCTAGTTGATATGTAAATTTATGATCTCCAAATTCCACAAAACCTTTGCTGATCAACACTGAAAAATCGGGCCATGTTGGCTTCGCGATGTCGCGTGTTGGCCGCAGCGGCCTCCGGCAGTTTCTTGGGCATGTCCTACACCCATATGGATGAGGCCTAAGGGATTTTGATGGATTTTTCAAGTGCCATGGATGACCAGATGATGCAGGCTACAACACTTTTTTGCTGCCACGTCCAAAACTTACTGGTACGTTTTACGTAGGGAATGGATAGGAATGGGGGGATGGGATGATTATTACTAGTGATTATGGATCATTCCCGAAAATTCCCTGCTAAGCACCAGTAAGAAAAGCTCAAAAAAACATTTTTAGCCCTTGAGGGTGGCAATAAGGACCTCGCGTAAGCAAAACCCTGGTGTGCGGGCTTGCCCGCGGAAGCATCAGCGAAAGCTATTCCCGCGCGTAAGCCGAAACTGCGGGTGCGTAAGCTGCCGCGTAAGCATTCCCTTAAATCTGTCCGCAAGCCCGCAAGCCCATAACCCGACGAATTGTGAAATATGGCATGTTTCATTTGTTTATATATAGAGGCTACTTGCTGTACCAGCCGGTTGCTACATTGGTACTTTATGGTTCTTTGGTAGTTTTTCCATATTTTCCAACTTCATCCCAGTTACTAACCCTCATCAAACATGGCTTGCCGGAAAATCCTCGATTTAGTTCGATGATTTTCCCAGCTATACACCTCCATTTAGAGGGATTTTCCCCCTTGCCCCTTTTGACACCGGAGGGCAACTTATTAATCATTATGTATCAGCCATTATTAACCAGTATTAATCACAATTATTATGGTTAATGATTATTAGTGGTTAGCATAATTATAATGCCCAATTTTCATAGTGATTCATCATTAATAGTGGTTAATTATCATTATTCACTCAATTATTAACCACTATTTATCACTAGCGGCTGGATCCCGGTTCTCTGCTTGGCTGGTCATTCCACCTCCCGTGTACAGGTGCGGGCCACTGGCTTTCCCAAAGTGGACCATGCAAAAACCAAGGAGCGACGGCACGCGACGTGCCGAGTGCCACCGTGACAAAACGCTGGGTGAAAATGGCTGGATGGATTGAGATGATTCTGCTGATCCTTTCCAAGATTTTTTGGGGGGTCAGTAAACCGATGTCTATAGGTTGAGTATGGTTGAATTGGAAATGCTCAAGATGACTGCGCTCAATTTTGGCCATGCTGTACCCTTTTAATACTTTAGTGATCTTTAGTGAGTAGTCAAGACTCAAAAAACCTCAAACATTGATATTGTCAGAGTATGTCTGAGTCTGATGATCCAATCTTGCAAAACGACCAATTCCAGCCAAACTCTGTATAGATGTTATAGATATAAATATAATATATATATATATAACACTAAATTTTGCCATGTCTATAGACCCTATTGGGGTATGGATGTTTGCTTTTGATCCAGAGCCTTTTTGAGCCACCCCGATGCTGGTCGTGTTTCAGGTACGTTGGTGCATGGTCGATGACGGTTGACGTATAGCTAAATGTGCAACTAACATGTATGGCTAAATGATGGTTGTCATTCTGGTTCTCATCAACACATATATATATGTATTATGTAGCTATAACAAATATATTATTATTAAAATGATTATTATAATAGCTACATAATATATTTTCTAAAATTAATAATGGCATAGTAATGGCATTATAATTGTACATAGTTATTATAGCTACATAAAATGATTGTAAATTTATAGCATTTGGTTAATGGATCTATTCATTTCTGGGTCACTCATTCATAGCATTTTATGGCTATTCACTATTTAACTATGGTGTTTTTCCATAGTTAACAAATTACCAGAGGCTAACTGGTGGGGTTATATACTTACTATATATATATATATACCCTCTGGTTATTTAACATAGCCATGGAAAATGGCCCATTTATAGATGGTTTACCTATAAAAAATGGTGATTTTCCATGGCTATGTTAAATAACCAAATGGTATATACTATACCCTTAAGTGACATAGATGGTTGTCATCACCTAATGCCCATGCCCATTGCAGCTCCTCCAGGACGTGGCCGCCACACGCTGGTTGAAGCTGCAAACGTTGACCTACCGAGCTTCGGATTTGATGAGGGGAAAACAATGGTGGTCAGCGTAGGAATTTATGGCGAACATTGAGGAAAATGTATGGAACATGTATGGAACATGGAGGAAAACGGTCCATTTGTGATATATTTCTGATATATGGATGATTTTCCAAAACAGTTTGATGATTTTACATAGCAAACTGTTAAATAACCAGTGGATGGCAAAAATGGAGAAACGTTAGATCCCTTTAGACCAAGCTGTAGAAGGTAAATGAAGCCATGTATAAGTGGCGTTCAAAGTCGAAAGATTTTGACCCATCAAGTTCTTTCCCAACCTGAGATCTTCCACCATGTCCTTCCCTCGTCATGGGACCATTTTTGGATGGGATTGTGCTTTTGCCACAGACATATTGCAACAAAATCACTTCTTGCCTCAGAGCAAACTATGATGGATTGCAAAAAGGGAACCATGATGAGTAGGCCTCGGCGCTTGTTGCTGTTTCAGAATCTAGAGTTTTCTTGCATATGATTATGATATCATATGATCATATGGAAGGTAGCTCAACAGTGATTGTAATGTCTTAGATTATTTGTGAAACCTTTCTTTGGCCGGATTTGTTTTATGTTTCTTTTCTTCAACACGGATGACACAAGCTGGAATTCCGAAGAACTAGTAGAAGGGCCCTGTTTTCCACATCATCTTCTTTTTCAGGATAAAAAGAATCTGCTCACACTTTCATCATTCAATGGGAATTCCAGGATCCTAAAATGGAGGTACTGTACCATATAAGGCCATATTTTGGGGGATATTCCCTTACATAGGCCTTATATAGGCCTTATATATGGTAGGTACCTCCAATTTAGGTTCCTGGAATGGCCATTGAATCATTATCATGATTTCTTTTCTCCCCATGTTCGGCATCCCACTTAGCCTGAGGTGATCAACAGGGCACGGAGCGTGCTTGGGACGTGGTAAGTCGCACCACCAAGAGCCACTCCCGCGTGGCTGCCGGCGTGGATGCGGTGATCATTCTACCCCTGCTGCGCTCCAAGAAGCAGCAGCTGGTGGAGACGCTGCTGGTGGGCGGATGGGGAGATAGCTGTGACATAGCGATTTATGATGGTTGATGCCATCAAAAATGAACCGCTCAAGCTAGGATGGCTAGGGATAGAAGCCAGTTACCAAGTATAAAAAAAACTGATGGAATGGCTGACATTCCCCATTTTGGTTGATTTTATCCCACACCGGGGCTTGTATAACCCAGCGATCGACCATTTACACCGATCTTAGTACTAACTGCATCTAACAGAATCTAAGATCCACTGACTAACCACTTTTCCATCGCTTTTCTTCTTCGCGGATAGAGTTGGAGGATTGCCAATTTTCTTGTGTGCTTCTCAGAAGAGGACTCGTGGAAGCTTATAGGTTTGCAGTGCTACCATGATGCGTTCCATTGTCAAACTTATCAGAACACAGAGGCCCCTCCTACAGCATCCCTTTTGATCCCAAGTGGGCATTTCGGGGACTCAATTGAATCATGTGTATATCATTTGTTGGTGCTTTGGAACATTTTTTTTCCATATATTCATCCCAACTGACGAACTCATATTTTTCAGAGGGGTAGGTATACCACCAACCAGTCATGCACCCTCTGGTAAACGTTTACATAGCTATGGAAAATCACAATCTTTAATAGGTAAATCAACTATTTCTATGGGCCATTTTCCATAGCTATGTTAGTTTACCAGAGGCTATATCATGTATCTACTATGAACCATTTCATCCTTCCATAATCATCTACTCTCCGTCGAAAAGCGTTTTTTTTCCAACTCGACCGGCTTTTGAATGACAATTTCCAAACCATGAGTGGGTAACAGTACCCTCTGGTAAACTAACATAACTATGGAAAATCACCATTTTCAATGGGAAAATCCACTATAAATGGTCATTTTCAATAGCTATTTTGACATAACCAGAGGGTAGATGATGGTATTTTTTAATATTAAGCACGCAATTGGTTGGTTTAGTTTCTTCGGTTGGTGTTTTGTCAGCCTCAAAAAGATGCCGAAAAGCGGGAAACCTGGAAAATAACCCGGAAATATGTAGCGGACACATCATCTATAACTCTATAACATCCCGGAAGAACACAAACACATGGCTTTCTTTATGGTGGTTGCGACAAGAACGGTCAATATTGGATTTATTGGACATGGGACTCATGGAATATTGAATGGAATAATGGGATATAAATAACGGTAATTATAATCCATGATCATTTAGATGAATCACAAGTGATCATTATACTATATCATGGAATACTTAATGATAATCGGATACTTAAATGGTATACTTACCCCATTCTGAAATTGAGATACAACAAAATTGTCAATGTAATGTGATAATAATGAAATATTGTCTACATCAATTATGAAATCAATATATCATTTGGAGTCATGATGGGAATATCAATGATAGACAATAGTAAATAATGGAAATTATTGAACTGGAAATCACATCAATCATGGGCATACACATTCAATTCCCTTTAATTACATTCATATAAATCCTATTAAATTCACATTAAATAATCTTTCCATGAATCATAAAAACATAAATGGGACTATATTCGATGATAAATACATACGTATATTCCCATTATAATCCCCACTAATATAATTTGAATATTGGGATTATATATTGATTATCATTATTTCATGTGAATTATAATGGGAATTCACATTAATAATGGGACAATCTATGATAAATAAACAATTACTATATACAGAATATGATTCATTCATTCCCATTTATCATTCCCATTTATAATTATCACTCATATAATAAACATGATTATATTCCCAATATGAATATATTCCCCGTTATTAATAAATCATTAATTTAATATTCAAGTTCTCCATTGATAATCATATTCCCATGGTTTATCATATTCTGGAATATTATAATAAACAGAATATGATTCATTCATTTCATTCCCATTTATAATTACTAGTTATAATATCTTTAATATCTACATTTAATATATTCAATTATGTTCCCATTACTTAATATATTCCCATTCTTGAATATATATCATCAATTTAACATATTTTTGGATCATTATATTCAATATGTACAATATTCATACAAGTATAGAATATATATATATATCATTAATTTAATATACAATGTGAATTATTCATATATTATCAATTTAATATTCAAGTTCCCCATTGATAACCATATGCCCATCATTAATTTAATCATTGATAACCATATTGATATTGATAATCATTGATATTGATCATCATTTTTAAATCACCATTTTCAATGGGTAAATCCACCATTTCTATGGCCATTTTCAATAGCTATGTTAAATTGCCAGAGGGTATATCATTTTAAATCACCATTAAATCCCATTAAAACCCATTAAATCACCATTGTCCCATGACATTCCCATTTTCCTCCATGAACATTTGGATCATATATGAATACTTGTTAATATTAAACTATTAAAGAATAGCTATTCCCCGAATATTTTATAGCTATTCCACCACATTGTTCATTATTGTTAGCCCATTTGGCACCATTAATAACCATTAAATCACCATTTATAGTGCTTAACCCATTTATGAACCATTTTCCTCCATGAACATCATTGTTCATACTAACTAACATAACTATGGACAATTTTCATTTTTCATGGGAAAATCCACTATTTCTATGGCCCTATTACCAGAGGGTATCTCCTTGGAGGTGCAGCAGTTCCGTCCCCCCGTGGACTCCTGCACCGCCGAGCTGCCGGCCGGTCTCATCGACAAGGGCGAGACGGCCGAGGAGGCGATTGGGACGCTGGTCATGGGAAAAATCATGGGAAAAACCATATGGAACATTGGGAATTGACTGAATTGACCATCATTGAAAATTGGCACATGTTGTTCGAATTTCGATGGGATTTCCATGGGATTTACGTAGTAAACTTAGGGGGTTGTGGGTTTCAATGAAACAAAAACATCATGTTCGTTGTTTTGATGGGATGGAGGATGTAGTAAAACAACATGATATTTGGATCCCTCTTGGCTTCATTCTACAATCCAGGGGAGGGGGTAAGGACATTTCTTTCTAACGTGTTTATTTTTGTTCCTTGTGGTATTGCCCAACATAGTAATCCAAAGCTGTCCAAACAGGTCAGTATATGTACACATATGCCAACACATGTCAATACATGTCAACACATGTCAACATATGAGTCGCGGAATAAAAAACAACAACAAAACATGTTTGGAAAAACTGGTTGTTTTTTGTCTGTGAAATGGCTCAAATCCTGCATACAAAAAAGGCTTACCAGGAAAAATGTGAGAGGCTAGACCCCATGGATGTTCATCCCCTATCCCAATGTCCAAATGGTCCCATAGGGCAACTTCACATAGCAGGCTGCAGTACGCGAGCTCAAGGAGGAAACCGGTCGATTGGCAGCAGTAGATGGTTTCGCTGGTGCCTTTTCGTCACGTTTGGGGTACCATCTGGTTATTTAACAGTTGGCCATGGAAAATCACCATTTTGAATAGGTAAACCATCTATTTCTATGGGCCATCTATACCATGACATCATGGCTATGTTAAATAACCAGAGGGTATATGGATCATGGTTCCCCCAACTCATCCAGGTCATCCAGTGACCATTGAAATGGTTGTCATAAAACAAGGCTTTGGCGGCGAGACATGGCCGCCCTGGAACTGTCGATCTTCATTTTCTGGCACCCTGAAGTGTCAATTAAAAAAAAACGCAAGGTGTTTTGTGATGTTTATCTTTGGAATCGATTTCAGACCCATAATTTCGTACTGCATGGGCCAATTCAATATGAATGAATTATTGTGTCGCTGAGGCGAAACGATCATTTGTTGTTCACATCCGAAAGCAAAGCTTGGAAATGTGCGTTCAACGGACACATCAGATGGCATCGAACTCACAATGGAAGCATTGTGCCTCCACTGGACGCGAACCAGGCCCACTTCCACAGGTTTTCGTTGGTTCCTCCATGATATTTTTCTCTTTGAGCAAAATGTGAATGAACCACGGAGGTTTCTAAGAGGGAAATGACTACAACAAAAGTATGAGATGTATGTGCAAGGTAATTATTCACAAGCGGAGCAAAAGATCTGTTAACGTAGCATGGGCAATTTTTTGTGTAGCGTGCAAGATATGCGCAAGCGCAGCAAAAGATTGGTTAGCATAGAACGCAAGGTATGTGTTGCAAGCGTAGCAATTTTTATCGGTGGTTAGCGTAGCAAAAGATCAGTATCGCTTAAGCGTAGACAAATATATCGCTTCGTCGCTGCACGCGTAATGTCATGTAATGTGGGTAAAACAATGCCATAAACGCATATAAACGCACCATCCCCCAGTCATCACCACTTTTATAGGTGGTATGGTTACCATTCCCAATCATGGGTAGTAAAAATGGCATTGTTTTACCCACATTAATACCGAAGATATGTGAGGTCATGGGTAATTACCGATTCGCAGTATGGTCGGTGAGGGCATGGGTCAAGAGTGTGGTACGTAAAAACATCATTGATCCACAAAAAATGTCGAATATATTATTTGGTGATATGAAGTTCGCGGTTTTTTGTTGGGCATGTCAGGGTTTGACCCCTACTCGTACCTTACAATGGTAATGACACATATTTCTTTGCGTTTACTATCAATTTACTATCAATCTTACTACTGGTATTGCTATTGTTACTAGTATTACTATTGTTACTAGTATTACTATTATACTACTGTACTGTAATAATTTTACTATTATAGTATTCTACTAGTGTACCGTCATGCATACTATTATACTATGATATACTATGATACTATGATTTGTACCGTAATGTATATCATTATGTTATGATAATGTGATACTATGACACTATTATATATATATACTATTTTGATATTGTACTATTATATTATCATACTCCTGTTAAGTACTATTATACCATACTATTACTGTACTATTTTACTACGGCACAATTAATTTCATTATTAATATTTTATTTACTACTATACTGTGATGCTATTGTACAATTATATACTTTGACTTTGTACTATTGTGCTATTTTGCTATTCTACTGTTTTGATATGATACCACTATACTATTGCTCTATTGCTCTATTGCACCATTGTACTATTGTACTACTACTACTACTACTGCTACTACTACTACTACTATTACTACTACTACTCCTACTCCTACTACTCCTACTACTCCTACTACTACTACTCCTACTCCTACTACTCCTACTACTCCTACTACTCCTACTACTCCTACTCCTACTACTCCTACTACTCCTACTACTCCTACTACTCCTACTACTCCTACTCCTCCTACTCCTCCTACTACTCCTACTACTCCTACTACTCCTACTACTCCTACTACTCCTACTACTCCTACTACTCCTACTACTCCTACTACTCCTACTACTCCTACTACTCCTACGACTATTCTGTGCACGGTACTGCAAAAGTAAATAGATACATAAATAGATCACCCAATTAGATCACTCAATGAAACATGTTTCTCAATGTACTTTCCAACAAAACTATGTTCCAACAGTCCAATCTCTATGGCATGGTCCCCATCCCCATCGGCCCATCGGCCCATCGGCCGCCATTCGTCGACGCGTTTCAGCCGTGAAGCCGCCGCCGGAGGCTACCACGGTCACGCATCCCAGGTCTACGGGCCGCTGACGATGTCGCCGGGGATTAGTGATGAGACGGTCACTCGGTTTTTTGCCGGCTGTGGTTCAGGAATGGGCTGGTTTAATGGTGGTTTAATATGGTTTAATGGTGTTCAATGGTGGTTTAATATGGTGTTCAATGGTGTTTAATT
Organism: Cladocopium goreaui; assembly: GCA_947184155.2. Classification (NCBI taxonomy): domain Eukaryota; class Dinophyceae; order Suessiales; family Symbiodiniaceae; genus Cladocopium; species Cladocopium goreaui. The sequence goes on along the minus strand of CAMXCT020006622.1, from coordinate 1,473,651 downwards.
ATTTTTTTTTGATGGTATAGATATAGATATAGATACTATAGCTAATCAATCTGAAATGATACTTGGATCTGTCTGAAAATGAGGACCAATCCCCAGTTATGGCAATTCTTAGTATGGGAAAAGTGAGAAAAGGACACTTTAGACTAGTGGATGGAATGGGGGATCCTATTTTCAGATTTGTTCAGGCAAATCCACATGTTTGAGCAACGTTAGGTAATGATGGAGATGTATGTTTTTCTCAAAAGTTGATATTTGAGTAATGGGTGCTTTTGATTGGTGGAAGCAATCATATAACTGGTTGGTGGCTTGGAACATTTTTTACTTTTCCATATATTGGGAATAGTAACCCCAACTGCCTTTCAGATTTTTCAGAGGGGTAGGGCTCAACCACCAACCTGATAATCATTAGCACAATAGAGGCACTGTCTGTATGTTTTTTGTTAAGTTGACCTCCCAGATGGGCATATGGTGACCCGCGATGTGAACCATTCCAAAAATTGAAGAAACGATTGGCCAAAGGTCAATACTGATACCCCAGTGCAACCTGCATGCCAGCACCATTTTTGAGAAAAAGAACTGATGCTGGTCCGGCTCCTGTGTGTTTTTGAGGGTATTTTTTCCAAGTTCGAAATTTCAAGAAAAACTTGGAAAGGAATGACATGAGTCATATGGGTATGGATCAATACCTATTAATACCATTTTTAGTGGGATGAACATCCATTTACCAGCTATTTTGATGTTCACCAGGGGTACAAGGTTTTGACACACTGCCATATTGAATCATGAATTCTCCAGATTCTGGGCCGAGTTTTGAGCGATTTTTTCGTCCAACACTCCCAGGTGAAACTGGTGGTGTTGGAGGTGGATTTGGATCGCCCGGTGCCTCGAATCTCCAATGGTGAACTTATGGCATTTTTTGGAGATAAAAGTGACCTGGTTGTTTTTTTTGAAACCCGGAGATTTGATCAAGACATGGATATTAATTGAAATGGTGAACATTTTCTGGTGATTTTCACAAGCAAAAAAAAAAAATGTTTGGTTCGGGGGAGATCATCTGAGACAAAAAAAGGATCCGATACGACTTCCAGTGCGGGGCTTTTGCGTCGTAGGTCGTTGCCTCCGGTATACGGATGGCAGCAGGACATCCCTATGAAAAATATATAGAAGTTTATTGGTGGTTTATTAGTGGTTAATAGTGGTTAATAATGGTTAATAATGGTTAATGAGATATCTGGTTGGTGGTTTGGAACCATGGAATTTTATGACTTTCCATTGGGAATTTCAATCCACCCCAAGTGACGAGTTGTCCATGATTTTTCAGAGGGGTAGGGCGAAAAACCACCAAGCAGTAGAGGTTTATTGTTTAATTCGCTTAGAACATGATCGAACTAGTGCTGGAGGATTCTCCAGCCACCAAGGAGAACCAGACACCGCGCCAGGACACGATTGCAGAGCTGGCGTTTCGCACTGGTTCTTGTGATTGTGGTGGGATTATTACATGCCAGATATATAACATTTTTCAGTTAATTATCATGAAGGCATATATGAAATTACATTTAGTTATAGATATCATACTATGATGTAGTTACTATTTGTTTTCATGATTATCCATCGTTGTCATTCGTTCCCCATGGATAGTCTAGCCACCTGTAAGTTGTTGGATGAACATGATTGCCCAGCTTGACTCATACCCAGACATCAGACGATCACCATGTTTGTACATAGTTCGTATCCTCCATGGATAGATGCAAGGGAAAACATACATTAGGTCATGTTTTACCGTTTTAGCCATCATTTTTATAGCGATGTCTTGGTTATTTTCCCATAAGCCAATGTTGCTATTGAATGCTATTGACCTTTCAACGGATTTGGTATAAGTCAAGACCGTGCCTGTAAATTCAAGGGAAAACATGACAGGAAGTCCTGATATGCGGTGGCAAGAAACCATTGATTTCCCCAAAACTTTAATGCATATACATCAATCCGTTTGCAGATCAATGTAGATGATTTGCCCTTGAGACGTGAGCAAATTCCACAAGTTGTCGATTGCCATGTTTGATTCCCAGAGAGTGTCACCATGTTGGATCGTCATGTTTGGTGGCAACGCCACACAATTCAATTATTGGTGTACTAGATGACAATCCAAAATGGTAAAATAAATTGAATTCGATCATTGAAATTTGGTAGCAACAACTTTGCTAAAGTGTTCATTTTTGTGCATTACAAATCAAGTTCTTGTTGGTGAAATTCGTTTTTTGTTGAGCTAGCCTCCGCATCTCTATTGATGACACTTCCATTTTCTATGATGAGATGTCCATGTTTTGTTGATTCGCCCTATCCGCAAACCCTTATTATCCCTATATCATACCCTCTGGTAAACTAACAGTTGGGTATGGGTCAATACCTATAGATACATTTTTAGTGGGATGAACATCCATTTACCAGCTATTTTGGGGTTCACTAGGTACCAGGGTTTTGACCCATACCCAGTTTGCGATTGAACATGACCCAGTCGAAATAGTGGATCTACCCAGCTAAAAGATGGTGAAATCCCCATGGGCATCGTCAATTTTTTTTTTCGGGACATTAGCCAACCTGGTTATGACGAACAGGGCCAGCCATGGAAAATCAGCATTTATAGATATTTAATAATAATAGGTATGGTAATTGAACATTGATAATTAAAGCAATGATTGATTACTATGGTTTATGAAAGGTGTTTTTTTGCTGTTAATTAGTGATTATGAATAAACATTATACCCATCTGGTTATGACTAACAGTTCGCCATGGTATAGATGGCCCATAGAAATAGATGGTTTACCGTTCTTAATAGCATGGTGGATCTTTCCATGGCTGGCCCTGTTCGTCATAACCAGATGGTATATCTTGTTCGTCATAATGTTGTGAGGATTCCCACGGAAAATCGGATGTCCCAAATTCCCATGGGTTGGTTGATGAAAAAAGAGGGGTTTCTGAAGAGAAACCCCTTATTTAAGAACGGGTTTCTATGATGAGAGATGGGGTTCACCAGCTCCCGGCCCAAACCTATTTACCCTGGTTGGTGGTTTTTTGCACATGTTTTATGTTCCATTTCATACATGGGATGTCATCCCAACCCCATTGACGAACTCCATCATTTTTCAAGATGGGCACATTGCACCACCAACCAGTTACCAGACTCCTGGTTTGGGGTAGCCCTCCACTGATTTGCCAAAACATGTTCTGTGATGAGATCAGAATCGCCAGACATACCCGGCCTGGTAAACGTTAACCAAAAACCATGGACAGATCCACCATTTTCAATGGATAAATCCACTATAAATAGAGGTTTTAATGGGTAAATCAACTATAAATGGCCATCATAACTAATTGTGGAAAATCACCATCGTGAATGGGTAAGTCAACTATTTTGACTGGGGCCATTTTCAAGTTCGCAAAGTGTAAGAAATTACCAGAAAGTACAATATATATAGATAATTATATATATATATCTATATTGGGAATAATCATCCCAACTGACTCATTTTTCAGAGGGGTAGGTATACCACCAACCAGAATTTACTTGTGATCACCATTCATCACCATCACCATAAAACATGGTAAAGCCGCTTTCAATTTTGCCATCCAGTGATTAAATCATTAGAATTCCATGATTCACTATTCACCATTTCATTTCAGAATTTCACCATGTCATTTCACCATGGAAATTGTTTCACCATGTTTCACCAAGATAGTTTCACCATGGAAATCACCATCTTCCCACCTTAATTCACCTTATTTCACCATGATTTCACCGTGGAAATTCCATGGAAATCCCCCAAAATTCCCACCCAAAGTTCTTCCCCGAAATTCCAGGACCTGGACGAGGGCGAGTTTATCCAGGTACGGCGCATCCCATTGGCCAAGCTTCCCACGGAGCTGCGCAAGCTGGAAGCGCAAGGCGGTTCAACTGGTGCTGACCGGTTATTTAACAGATGGACAATGGCCTATCCCATAGGATCCATGTATGCTATATATGGTAACATGGATCCAATCAATATACCCCTACCAGCACCATGGATCCTATGGCCTATTTATAGATGATTTATATGGATTTTATCGTGATTTCATGGGATTTTTAATCGTGATTCAATGGGATATGAATGGGATATACCCTCTGGTAATGACTGTTACAGTTTGCGAACTTTTTCAGCCATGGCACCGAACGAAAGTTTGTTGATTTACCGAACTTCAGGATGCCAGAGGGTATGGGGTTATGGGATGGGTCAACATCTAAAATGCAGAAAGGACCACAGATATTTTATTGTACCCAATGAAAAAAAACCTGGTAGCCAATAATGACCGAAAAACACCATATAGTGGGACTACCATTGACTACATGGGGGTTTCCTGAAAAGGGGGTACCCCAATAGCTGGGTGGTTTAGAATGGACAAATCCGGATTTAAAATGGATAAGAACTGGGGGTACCTCAGCGGGTACCTCTATTTCAGGAAACCTCCATATGGGATGGGTCAACATCCAAGCCCCGGACAGGTTCAGTTTATTGCTTTCAGAGTTGTTTATTTTTTTTCACATGTAACCCTATATATTTCCAATGTTCTGTGCTTTTGTGTTGCTTCGTTTCGGGAGCTTCTTGGTTGTGGCTGTCAAGATCATTAGTTTCTACATGTGTTTATATGTTTTTCATTTTTTTGGAATCAACCTTAAATTCGCAGTATCCGTGTTCCCTCCTCGGGGATTGCATTTTTTTGTCTGTGACAACCATACAGTATGAGGAAACCCCATCCTGTTCGTATTACTGTGTACGATGCAATGATCCGATGAAAGATGGATTCATGTTTGTCATTTGGGGTTTGAAACTGCGACACAATTCCCATTTTTTGGTCACTTTCTTGGTATAAATTGAGCCACAGAAATCTATGGCGATTTTTGATGGGTTTCTGCCCAACGAAGAGAAACGGTGTTTCGATGATGACAATGATTTTTAGATTTTATTGGATGATATGATATGGGATTTTGCTCAGTTATTTTAGTGACGCTAATAATCATGCTAATAATGTACTGATACATGTTTTCATGATTCATGATATGTATTTCACTGGCCTTGAAAACGAAAGGAATCATTTACCTATCACAGTAGTGGTCATCGATTCTTGAATCAACAAATTAATTCCATGGCAAGACTGTCGGTTTTGACATGTTTTGACAATTCATGTTCCATCTCCAAAAGTGGGAAAGCTGATCTCCCAAAACCACTAGCAGTTTCAGTGCCCAAAGTTTGGTAAGTTTTCTCTGGATTTTGCATCTGAAATGAAGCGTGGAAACACAGGGGGTGTTCCGTGGCAGGTGTGATGCCCATCACAGGCGCACGTTGGGCGCTGGAATCTTTGTTAGAAATTCGTAGTTTTGCTCAGTTTACCCCTTGGTCTATCATATTTCGTATCGCCATCTATATATATAACATATTATATTATATATATATTATATTATAATATATATTATATATATATATTATATTATATATATATTATATTATATATTGTATTGTTTTGTATTATATTATATTGTATTATATCATATTATATTATATTATACTGTGTTATATTATAATATATTATTCTCTCTGGAAATAATGATTAAACACGTGTCATTCCAATTGCGGGTACCTATTGGCTATCTTAAGGGGATAGTTTGTTCCTTCAATTTGCTGTTGTTGCTTTCATCCTTATCATGGCCGTACCCAAACTTGCCCCATTCATGGATTTGTCCAAAGTTGAAACCGAACTTACCATGTCTCAATTTGCCATTTTTGATGGGAAAATGGTCATAAAGATCCACATTTGATGTGCCTCATGTTCAGACCAACCCATCTTGTATCATTCTCAAAACTTGGATTCCGGAAAAAACAACAAGATCTACATACCCATTCCAAGTTACAGTATATACCCTCTGGTAATTTAACATAGCTGTTGAAAATGGCCCATTTATAGTGAGTTTTCCCATAACAAACATGGTGATTTTCCAGTTTGTTATGTAAACGTTTACCAGGCCGGGTACAGTATTTATCCCCACGGCGGGATGACTCATCGGACCATGGCAGCCATGGCACATCCCCGGAACAACAGGTCTGTACACCTTCGCGCTGGGCATAGAGCTGGCCACCCGCCGTTTGTGAAGGCGCTGGGAAAGGGCTGGAAAATTTCTATGGGAATAATCTTTAATATAAATGCCCAGTAATGCTGGTTGGTGGGAACTGGAACATGAATGGATTATGACTTTCCCATCATATTGGGAATGGAAAATCATCCCAACTGACGAACTCGTATTTTTCAGAGGGGTAGGTATACCACCAACCAGAATGATTATTAATGATTAATGCAGAACATACAATCAATATACAGTAGCATATATATATATGTTTGCGGCCAAGAGCATGAATCGAAACCCTATCTACCAACAACAAGTACAGCGACTCCTTCAAGGCCCGGGTCCTTCTTTGAACTCGAATGTCCTCGAAGATCTCATTTTCCAAAAGGGCCAGAGTATGGATCAAAGCCTATGATACCAGCTGTTCAACTAGGGTTAGCTATATTTATACAGTTTTACAATGTTTCACACATATATCTTGAACTAGTTCCAAAGATTTCCAAAGTATACATGTAAAAAAACAGTTTTGGTGTTCACCACGGATGGCTCTTGACCCATCATGCACCGCGAGGTGCAGTAAAGACACCGACCTGCACAGCTCCTGGCGGCCCAAAAAAATCGGTGGAGAAGTGCTGGGCCTGGGTTTAACCACAAAATCACCAGCAATACTAGGGGATTTCACTTGATTTGACCAGGAAAAATGGGACAAGAACAGGGGATTTTAACCATGAATAAGATATAAAAATATGATATTGAAGCATATGTATCCAAGGAATCATGGATTTGGGTGTATCTGTTTCATGGGGCAAATTGATCGCCTCATGGTAATTTTCATGGGGAAAGATGATGTCTCCAATGGGGTACCCCATTTTCAGACAAAGCCATGCAGTTCTCATGAAGCAGTTACGCGAACTGGTAAACTGACGTTTTGCGAACTGGAAAATCACCATTTTTAAGTTCGGGAAATCAACTATTTCGACTGGGCCATTTTCAATAACACACTGTGAATGTTTACCAGAGAGTAATACATATTAGAGTTCACAGAGGTGATACATTTCAGCGTAATAACTGACTAAATTCAATGATCAACAGGCAACCACGGCAACACCCCAGGCAGTCAATCTGTCATCGTCGGCACCGGGATCGAGGTCGAAGTTCCATCAGATCTTCAGAGATTTCGCAGAAAGTTTCTGCGGTTTGTCCCCATGACGTCACTAGAAATTCTATATGAAATCGTCGCATCCACAATGGGAGAAATGGATAGAAATGGGGGTTTGGAACATGAATTTTATGACTTTCCATTTCATATATGGGAGAATCCTTCCCATTGACTAATATGTTTGAAGATGGTTAAAACATGTTAAAACCACCAAGCAGCACACAATTTTCATTCGTCTCTGGTTGTAGTCGCTCTCTTTTGCGCACCAGTGACGAATGCCCGCAGATGACTTCAAAAGTGTCAGTGGATGATGGTCAAACTATACCGGTTTCATGCTATGATTCAGAACCCCCATTCTCCCCATACACAGCCATAAACTGGTGCTTGCTTCAAAGCTCATTGTCCCATCGTTTTTCCCAATGTGTCTTATGCTTGCCAAACACAAATGGTGGCAAACCCTTTTTTTTCCCACAGTTTGTCCCTGTGTGGCAAAAATGGTGCTGTAAATCCAAAATGTTGGGTGACAAAAGCATATAACCCACATAACCCACATAACCCAAATAACCCATATAACCCATATACCCCGTATAACCCATATACCACTCTTGATTCTCGATCTTATCGTCTGATGTACCAGGTGGGGCCTAGCTTCGGACTGGTCTGAGGTGGGAGTTTTTTTGTATGTTTTTCATGCCAAAATGGATGTGGGTTTGTCTTAAGATGGATTCTTTATACTTTAGACCAGCCCATATCCATTTAAGGTCTAATAGTATAAAGATTTACTAAGATGGTATAACAACATCTGTAATAAATCTTAATACATTTTTGCTAAGGAGGATGCGGTAAACGATTTGAGACCTGGGCGCAAGAATGTGTGAATCATTGGCATCGACCTTGCTGTATATACCAACTGGTTGGTGGTGACTGGGAATTTTCATATATTGGGAATGGTTAATAGTGGTCAATGGTGGTTAATAGTGGTTAATAGTGGTTAATAGTGGTTAATAGTGGTTAATAATGGTTAATGAGATATCTGGTTGGTGGTTTGGAACCATGGAATTTTATGACTTTCCATTGGGAATTTCAACATCCCAACTGATGAACTCCGTCATTTTTCAGAGGGGTAGGTTGAAACCACCAACCAGCCAAAAATTGCACTAAGACTAGTACACCATTGTCATGTTAATATACTGTACTTTAATATACTTTAATGCGGAAAGTGATGTTTCAAACCTTTGGAGTTTTTTTGGGTCCTGTATTTGCAGACATAGCCACTCTGAATCGGAGCGCTCCCTTTTTTGTACGACTTAATCTGGTGATTTCACCCGAGGCCATGTCCTAGCCATGTCTTCGAAAAATAGCGAGGTCTGGTGTCCCAGGATTTTGTAAATGATATAAAAATATACCTTCCGGGAGTCAAACGATCGATTTTCCTATTCAAACCTCCATGAAAATCATCATGTCGTTGATTTTCCGTTGCCAGGTTTGATGACCAGAGGGTAACAATTCATGATGATTAGCCATTACTGACTTTACTGACAATTCTTAACCATGATTATATAAGCATACTATGAACGATCCACTCATGTTTTTTTTTTATACCTCACAAAAACTTCAGGTTTTCGATCCTGCCAGGACCCAGGTGACCCATGGTGGCCCTAGCTGCCCTTGCCCAGCTCCGGCGGTGAAAAACAGCGGCCAGCGGCAGCCTGGGAGAGGTGGGTTAATCCTTCAGGGTTTTTGGCCAAAAAAATGTGCCATGTGCCCAGCAAAATATGATTTTTTAATCTGGTTATACCAACAAAATGTGGTGATTTTCTAGAGTTATGTTCTGAACAGATAATTTTCGTGGACAAAGATTGACGATGATAGGATTTATCATATTTTATCATGATATACAGGCGGTAGACTTCGCGAATTTCTTCTCTAGGCGCCAAGCGCTCCCCCGGCGGCTTCGGCGGAGAACCAACCCCACTTGAGTCGGCCATTTCATAGGGAAACTGATGACAATCCTGGTTGCTGGTTGGTGGTTTCAAACATTTGGGATGTCATCCGAAAGCCATTGACGAACTGAACTCCATGATTTTTCAGAGGGGTAAGGTTGAAACCACCAGCCAGAATCTAGGAATTTAGGGGCTCAGACAAATCCTGGAATCAGTTTCTATATGTTTCTATCCCACCCGGGGCGGGATGGTGTGATGCGAAACATGCCACCGGATTCAACGATTGGTCGTCGCAATGGACTCCGTGCTGCTTGGGCTTCAGAACGGCATCAAGACATGAAGAGATACACGGCTTAGTTTTAATCTCAGTTGACTTTCACTTCTCATTTCCACATTTTTTTGGTTTTCGGCGCTGGCTTTTTCTGTTCCGTTCTCATCTTTTTGTTGTTTCGCCGCCTCCAGAGATGGCGCAAGAACCAGCACCCAGCGAGACCCTTTTTGTGAGACTTGGTAGAACAAGGGTGGGCCCTTGCCATGGGGCTTTCTGAACTCAGAGGATTTAAGGGTGGTTTCAAACATCACACCTTCCTGCAGTGTCAATAACAGTTCTTGATTGATGTTTAAGCCCAACAAAAACACATTCGGATGTGAAGGAGCGGTGTATCCATGTTTATGGGCTTTTACTCGGACAACCACCCAAGATAGAACTTGCAGGTGAATGATACCTTGTTAGCACCATCCATAACTGTAGTTTTAGATAGCTTTAGCATAAATAGTCACATTCACCAGTTACTATCATTTGGATTGGTCCATATTTTTCACATCTTTCCCCATATTTGTTTTTGTTGACTCCAAGTCTTTGTGTGAGATGACCGCGGCCACGCCTATGGCACAGCTCACACCGAGGACGGGGCTGCCCATTGACTGCACCAACGAGTATGGCAAACAGATCTTTGCGCAGTACGGCGCAGAGACTGGGACGTAAGTTTTTGAGACGTTGCTGGTTGGGTTTATGATGGTTTATGTAATTTATCCCCATGAGAATGAATGGGAAACATGAAAAGACATGTCTAGATAATGGGTTTATAAAGCCAAACAGTTTTGTGGGGTTGTAACTCATCATGTATGATGTGGTAAAACCCAATGCTACAAACCTATCATTTGGGAACGGTCCTAATATAACCCATTTACAGATCCCCGTTGAAATTTCCCCTATGAAGTGGCTGGCCTTAAGGCCCATACAAGCACGATTTCCAGGGTCATTTTGTAGGAAATCACTTTCAAGAGCCCAGCCGTTTTGTAGCATGTACTAATTTGAAGGGCCATTTCTAGGCCCATTTCGGAGGTCATTTTGTAGGGAGCCTGCCTGCACCTGGCCATATTGTAAGAGCAATAAAATAGATGATCTACGCATGAAATCACTATCATATAGCAATCTCACTCAAAATGCAGTTTGAAAACTTGGCTGGGTTGGGGCCATCCATTTTGTAGGGAATCCCTCTGTTGATTTTAATGGTCATTTTGTAGGGAATTCAAAATACAACGCCATGCCACTTGTCCGCGTCAGCCTGGCGCTCCAACACAACTCAACTCTTGGGCAAAAGAAGAAGGGGTATGAACGCTTCACTTTTTGTCAACATTGTAAAAAGACAGGACACGCACATGTCATTGAGCCCATTTCCTCACAAAAAGGATGGGTTGCTCCTTAAAGACAATTGAGAAAAACGCAGGGAAATGGCAGAGCAACAGGTTCCTACAAAATGACGCCGTTTTTGGGGTTCAGGGTCGAAGCATGCAAGCAAAATTCATATTCAGAAAAAGATAGAAATCAAACATCCGGGCAAAATATAGCTCCATACAAAATGTGGGGGTGCTGGAAAGAGCTGGTTGATGCACAAAGCTCTACCATTTTGTAGGGAGATTTTTTTACGAGCACCCATTCACTTTGTAAGCTTTTTGCAAGACCCCGTGGTTTTTATAGCTACTAGAGGGGTCTGACCCCTTGGGGTGAATTTCAAGGGGATATTTACAGTATTTATGGTGATTTTGGTGAGTACATGGGAACTTCTGCCCCGCTTCTCCGAAGAGACCTCCTATAAACAAGTCCCCTTGAGCCCCAAATGACACTATTATTTGAATTCAGTGGAATCATCAAACATTGTTTTTTTTTTTGGGTTTGAGAGTAAAAACAAAACATAAAAAACAAGGCATTCTCACACAGCAATGAAGGAGATACCATGGGTTTGTCGCAAAATCACGCTCCAACCATGCTTCATCTCGTTGGGGGATTTCCCAGCGGCCTGCCATGGCCATGATCACACCGGGGGATACCAAGCAATATGCCATTTATATTCATAGCGCCATGAATATTCCCATATATATATATATTATATTATATATATATTATATATTATATATATTATATTATATATATATTATATATTATATATATATATTATATATATGTATAATTATTTTCATATTGAATACATATATAATCATATATATATATATCCCTATAATGAAATATGATGCATATTGCTTATTATATACGCAGCTGCTTTTTTCCACCATATTTGTTGGTTACAACCATGTGCTATGGGAAGCTGGGCCGCTGAGGTCAAGCAGGTGACTACACTTCCAGTGAGTCCCGGGAAGTGCGGAGCCCCATCCGGTACCAATGGTCTCACATTTTGGGGTGGAACAACATTGAAAAACATATCTAAAACCATTTTCTTGGGTAGAAACCAAACCAAGTAACCAAGGGAATTTCATATCTCAGAATTGGTTTTCCGCCCAAGTGGTTTCTTTTAGAATTGCTGAGACCATTGATATCTTCAACTCCAAAGATCAGGACTCAATGCGCGACGATTAGAGAAAAAACATCCCCTCAAAAATGGCCTTTGTCCGGCTTGGTGAATCATGTTTCCTTTGCTTCGATCTGCCTGTGTTCATCTTCAAGATCCCCTTTACAAATTATCGTGGGAATGTATCTCAGTGTGATATAATAACTGGTTGGTGGTTTGGAGCATTTTTTATTTTCCATAATGTATAAGATAATCCTTCCCATTGACTAATATTATTCAAAATGGTTAAAACCACCAACCAGATAATGTCATGATATGTAGTGTTTTTCCTCACTCAAACTCCAAGTCCCTGAAACAACTGCGGGATTGCATTCTCTGCCAGGAATGCGAAAGCCGCGTTCGTCATCATGGAAACCGTGGAGGACGCCAAGTGGATTGTGGAAAACGTCAATGGCACCTTGGCGTTTGCAGCGGGTGTATGAGTCAAGCATGGGATACCAACGGACCCACAAAAGACGGGTGTTTTTTTGGATCAAATTTCCTCATACATCCTCATACTTTGCTTCCGACTGGGCATTTTTTTCGGGTGCGATGGAGAATTCTGTGCAGCCACATGGCCCCATTTTGACTACCTGATGGACATTTTAGCATCCATTAAATCATACCAATATATACCAATAATCTTGGTCACCTCTCCATGTCCAATTCTGCTGCTGTGTTCCTTTGTTTGTTTCTTGATCTGTCCATTTCGCTAATGATGGGGACCCAATCCCTTTCCCTAGCCGTTAAATACCCCCAGAAATCTTGCCGCAAAACAGGGGAACCTATCGGTTTTGCGTTCTGTCCAATCGGTCTTGTTTTTTTCCATGGGTGTGTTCAGAATCGAGTATACCCGTCAAAGTGCAATTTGAATGGGTGAGACGATAGTCCAACATCAGATTCTGGGGTAATTACCCCATGTTCAGACAAGCTATGCGATATTTTCTAGAGATCCTAGAGACATTTACCCTCTGGTTAATTATTTAACATAGCCATGGAAAATGGGCCATTTACAGATGATTTTCCCATTAAAACATCCATTTATAAGGGATTTTCCAGTTTATAAGGGATTTTCCAGTTTGCCCCAAAATCCTAAATGTTGACAAACATCTTGATCTATGCAGATCAAATAAGTACGGGCCTCATGGGGTTTCATGGGATTCATATAAGGACATGCCATGAGATCCCATGTTGTTCTTCCATCAAAACCCATCAAATCTCCATTGTAATCACATGAAATCCTATGACAATTCTATGAACCCCCATTAAATCCCATTGGATCCTATGAAGTTCCATGAAATTTTTGTGAATTCCCATTAATTCCCATGTTTTTTCCATGAAATCCCCATGGAAATCCCTGTGATCCAATGGTGAGGCAACGTGCCCCAGAACTTGACCGATGCGGTGACCGTGGTCTTTGCCACCCCGCGGGCAGATCGGGGCAAGGGCGGTGGCATGAAAGGAATGAGACTCGGAACGGTCCAGTCGGAACGTTCCGGAGAACGGTCCATCCAGGTGTTGGGTATCTGGATGTATCTGGTAAATCAACGAAAGGCCATGTTTAATATGGTTAAATCATGTTAAATCAACTTTCATTAATTGAGGTGGTTAAAACAATATTAAACCACCCCATTTTGTTCATGGTTTATACCACCCATAAAAATGGTGATTTTGGGATGGTTTATTATTGGTTTACCCACATTAGTGAAAAACTATCACATATAACTATATACTATGGAAAAAGTGTTGTTATATTGCTATATGGGGATGAAACGTTTTGGATCTTATTCACAGTGGGTATGAAACCATGGGGTATGAAACATTATTGAATGACACATTCCACATTAGTCGCACATACTGCTGTTCAATATATTGTGCATATATTGTTTCAATAGGATTTTCCATTATAAACCATCCCATTTATGGTGACCTCCATATAGTATGTATTGTTATGTACCCTCTGGTAAACGTTGGCATAACTATGGAACATCACCAACTATTTATTTGGTAAATCAACGAACTAAATGGCCATTGTCAATAGCTATGTTAAATTGCCACAGGGTATGAAACAGTGGGGTTTAAACGGATCTTATTCAGTCCAATTATAGCATGTTGCATTTTTTTGATTGAAATCTGATTGAGTCTTATTATCCAAGTGTTGGTAGAAATGGGTAGTATAAGACCATATGACACGGTTGATAAAACCACATAATTAGTTTTTTTTTTAAATGTAATCTATCACCCTTAGTACTTGGACTGTGGATTCATTAAGGTTTATTATACGTATATAATGATCACAATATCACATGATATCACCTGGATCAATAGGGATAGTGAGCCAAGCCGTAAGAATTGATAGTTATTAAACAATCAGTATATTTGGATGGGACAGGGTTTCCTAGCTCAACTGGATGTTCATTTTAATGACCAGGGCTGCTTTATTGTCCAACCAAACATTAGCGGAAAACCCGGTGGATTGTACCTGTTGACCCACTTTTTCCGTCATATCCAGGGGTAGTTTCAACAGTCGGCCGAGTTCAATGGGAATTTCAGGATCCTAAAATGGAGGTACTGTACCATATCAGGCCATATTTTCTGGGGATATTCTCTTACATAGGCCTTATTTTTCGGCCTTATATATGGTAGGTACCTCCAATCAATTTAGGTTCCTGGAATGGCCATTGTTTATTGCCCACCTGATGTGCATCCCACTAGCCGTAAATCATGAGGTTTGCCACACCACATTCGCTGAGGATTGAAAAACCAGGTACTATACGTGAGTCCAAGTACCAATTCTAACTGGGATCGCTAGTGTTGTCACTGCAATGCATAAGGGAAATGAGGAACCGGTTCTCGGGTTGCAGGCCTGGTGAATACGGTTTGAACTCAAATGGGTGTCCCAAAATGAAAAGATGTGAGTCTTGGAGTCTTGAGCGAGGACTTGTGAGTGCAAATCGATGTAAATTGGCTCTTGTTTTGCAGTGTCCAAGCAAAAGTGGGGGTGTGGAAAACACCGAAGATGTTCTAAACGTGCAGCTCATTTGCCCAAGGAAAGGTAAGATGATGGGCATGATGAGCATGATGATGAACCCATGGGGTGCCTGGCCCAGCTTATTGCTTGGCTGAAACTTGAGATTCTCCTCAAGTTTTCCTGTTCCGGTTCCAGGTCGAGAACGTGTAGTGTAAGCCATGCTTGTTGAATGTTGTTCATATATGGAGCTTTCCCATGGGGGTACCCCCCAAATCCTCTGCTTTCATAGGATTTTCCATTCACCATCCAGCTATTGGGGTATCCAATCCATGGGGGTACCCCCATTTTAGATACACCAGGAATACAGTTGGAATACAAAATATATATAGATTTTGAACATTTACAATCTATGCCTCCTACCGGGCCTTATAACCCTATATGTTCATGGAAGATTTTCTGAAACACTAGAGCTAGATGCTGGTGGAGGATTCGAACAGATGCTTTCCCAGAAAGGTCATCATCATATCATCCCAATGGGGAAGTCTTACCTTTCTCAACATCCAGCATTTTTGTGTTTTGTGAAGAATTGTTGAAGTGATACCCAACCTGGTTATGACTAACAGTTCGCCATGGAAAATTAGATTCGATGGCCCTAATCGAAATGGATGGTTTACCATCCTGGAATTTCCACTACAAAAGTAGTGGACTTGGGTCCTATATAAAATATTTTTTTCAATGGCTTTTACAGTCCCCCTAGGACCATGTGTCCTTGCATTTTGTAGTAACCCTAGGTCACATATGTTTCTAGATTCAAACATGGGCTGGTCATAGAAGTTTGTAGTGGTTAAGTATGTGAGATAATAGTCAACCCAAAATGGATATCTGAGTTCACTCAGATTTGCCCTAAAAGTACTTTGTAGTAAATTTGTAGGGTTCCATGTTCAATACTAATATTTCCCCAGAGTAGTTTTCAATTTAAATAATGGCGGGCCGTTGCAGTTTGTAGAAAAGACATTTTCGCAGTGCTCGAGTGAAATCACTGCTGAATTTGCGCTGCCATGTCTTATTTCGACCCAACAACTGAGAAAAACATGCACAACACACACACACAAACCCAGGATTGGACAATCCATTTCGATTGATGCTCCCAATCTGTCACTGCTTTTCACTGCAAAGTCAACCAATACCGCACAAACATACCCTTCCATTACATTGGCCGCTGCATACCCAAAGCCCAAAGAGGTCCACTACAAAATTAAGTTGCAGCGTTCCAACGCTACAAAATCCACTTCAAGAAACCTTTGTCCCTCCCCCATGGCAACCACCTACTGTCATCGATCATCACAAGACCACACACGACCAGGTTTTCTGGCGCCTGCATTTGTCATTTAATTTCTTACTTTCAAAAGACAATTCTGTTCACTTTTTTTTGTAGTGTATACCAAAAATCACTACAAACTACTTTGTCATTTTTTTGGATTGATCTTGAAGACTTGAGTGGGATCTACTTAAAAATCACTACAAATATCTATGTGGTTTTTCAAGGGTATCTTGAAGGGCCTCTTGTTAGATTCTTTGGTTTTTGTAGTAACCCTTTATCCAGGCTGGGGTTGCACTTTTGTAGTGATTTTTTTTTGGCCTGTGCATGGAAAATGTAGTGATTGGGGTTGGGCAGAGCTACTTTACAGCTACAAAATCTTGACCCAACAGTCCTCCCCAAATACCAACCCCGATGGTTTACCTATTAATAGCATGGTGATGCTCGCCCTGTGAATGTCATAACCAGATGGATGGTAAGTGATCTCCGGAAGAAAAATCATCAGGCGAATCTTCGAGACAGAATACAGTTGGAATGACCCCCCCAATCTTCACAGCTGAGTTACCCTCTGGTAAACTAACATAGCTATTGAAAATGGCCATTTATAGTGGATTTACCCATTGAAAATGATGATTTTCCATAGTTATGTTAGTTTACCAGAGGGTATCCTTATTGCTCTTCTATTCTCCAGTGCAAAGTTGATTCAGAACTTGGAAGAAAAAGGGGAAATCATCACCGAACATCCCGAAAATGTAGGGTAAAGATCATGGGGCCCCCAAGATAGCGTTCAGTTGATTTATAAGTGGCTTGACAATGTGGATGAATGGTTTATGGTAGATATAACTATAGTTAATGGGGATTATAATGGTTTCATTGATGTAAAACTTTCTCTAAGAAAAACAGCCCAATGACACACAAATTGCGAATGAGAGGGCCAAACCCTTCCTGCTGGATTGGAATCGCTTTCGTAAGGAGCTCCCAAGATTCCAAACCACCATTTATGGGGATCATATTACTTCTAAACACATCCAAGAACTTTGTTCATCTCAAGCTGCTTCTTTGAGATTTTGAGAGCATGTTTCATTATCATATTGTTGACATGTTATCAAGTTTCCATCATTTCCATCCATTTTTTCCATACTTTTCCATACTTGTTCCATGCTTTGGTTCCAACCAAACTGCCTCCGGCGCCGAGGTGGCTGGGGCTGGGACGGCAAAGGGAAGGGCGGCGGCGGCGGCTGGGGTGGCTCCTGGGACGGGGGCTATGACGGCGGAGCCGGCGGATGGGAGTCGAAGGGCAAGGGCGCCAAGGGAGGCAAAGGCCGGGCCCAGCGCCCAGCGGGGCCCAGCGGGGCAGCGACGCCATTTTTTTCACCGGTGAAACATGGATAACTAGCGCTTGTATGCTGAAGAAATGGGATTTCATCAGATTTCATCATCAAAAAAGGGGATTTAACGTGATATAACATGGTATATATATATATATATGTATAACCATATTTGACAAATGAAAATGGACTTGGGATGATTTGGGTGGTTTTTTCACACTGGACATTGCAGCCCCATTTTCTGGCAATTTTAATAGGGATGATGATGATTCACCAGAGGATGGGAAACCTGGCATTTTCCAGACAAAGCCACAATGCGTGGTATGTTTACCTGTCAAAATCTGTGAACAAATCATTTTTGGGGTGAATGTTAGTTCAGAATTGTCATACATGGACATGGAGCATCGAGGTTTGCCAAAAACTACTGTAGACTTTATTCTTCACTGACAAGAAGGAAGGAGAGGTTGAGGGAGTTCAAGGAGTTCACGCTTAAAAAAAAAGGGATTTGGCAGACATGTTTTTTAAGGATTGAATCAAACATGGGATGTGATGTATTATGATATAACTGATCTGGTTGGTGGTTTCAAACATTTTTATTTCCATAATATATGGGATGTCATCCTTTCCATTGACGAACTCATATTTTTCAAGATGGTTATTGCACCACCAACCAGTGATATACCCTCTGGTAAACTAACATAACTATGGAAAACCACCATTTTCAATGCGTAAATCAACTATAAGTGGCCATTTTCCATAGCTATGTTAAATTACTAGAGGGTAATCAGCACACTAAATGTTTGCAATATGGTGTACGAATTATCGCTAGTACTCTAAAGCCTCCCGTGGATCTTGGGGTGGACCTGGGGGCAGGGCATGAGCCAAAGGCATCCAAAGGCAAGCAATGATGTCGAAGTGATTTGTACCCCAAGAAGATAGAACTTGGTTCAAACAAATACTAAAACAGTGGTTACCATGACTTTGAGACATTTCTTGGGAGGTTCCTATGTGATGTATGTTTGCGCGCCCAAAAATGGAGTTGACGTGAGTTGACTGCAGGGTGATCCTGGGTGGTGTCCCTTGCCGAAACAACTACCTGCGGCGCAATGTTCAAACATGTCCAAAGATTACCCTGCAAGTCCATGAGAGAATCATGAACTGCTAGTTCCTTTCCCACAGATTGCAGTTCTTTTGAGACTCAAAATGAAGGACCTCCCAAGCTACAACTGGATTTGAGTTGTTTTTAGTGGTTGATTGTGTATGTTTCAGGGAGGAGGAATATTTCATTTGATATCAGGTGATTTTGCTGGCGGTCAACCAGCCACATTACATTAGGTGGATACTGCCACATCCCTACAGGAAAGGGAATGAAGCATCAGCTTTCCCATCATCATCAGCAATCATATGGGAGTTTCAGCTAGATGGTTGATTTCATGGAAAATCCTATACCCCCATTTCATGAAACCTCCAGGTTGCATTCGGTTTTTGTGGTGATTTGAGCTTGGTGTTGCCACTCTTTGTTCATGCTGTAGTTGAATGTTATTGACACTTGGCCTTGATAGACCTCCGAAACATAGGCCTTCCGTTCAGTGGAGTTTCATGAAGATCGAGTCACCAACATTAGACATTGCCACGTAAATTAGGGTGGTCCTGTATATTTAGATTGTCAACATCCTCCCAAAAAATTGAATCAAGTCGAAGTCCAATGACTTCAAAAATGGGTACCAGAATTGGAAGGAACCGTTTCCCGGAAACCATAAGTCACGACCCAAAAAAAAGGTTTCCGGTGAAGATTTTCCCACGAAAATCCATTGGCTTCCACCCTGGATGGCAGGCGGCACTACGTCTTGGCCTATGAAGGGTGGCCGGGGGCCTCAGACGTTGTAACCTATGGGGAGAAAAGTGCAACATGATCATTGAAATTCATGGGAGGTAACATTAACCTACACTAATGGGAGACAAATACTTCAATCACATAATATGTATATCTATAATATGTATATATATATATAGCATACATATCCCAATTAAGCTGCAATTCAGAATGTGATAGATTTGGTATTTTGCTGACGGGTTTACCGATGGGATGTATTACGGCTGAAAGTAATATTTAACAGATTTGCTGTGGAAAACAGCCGATTTTTTTTTGGCTCGATGATTTACATTGATTTACCAAACTTGAACATTGTGATTTCTGTTATCGCAAAAATTTCCAGAGGGTAATAAGGAGGAAAAATGGTATTAATGGACACTAATAGGACACATCACTTTTGTAGTCAACAGAATGATATGTTGGTCTTTCTCAAAATAGAACCCACGAAATTCCTGTGGTTTATGATCATTGCTTTCCTACTAACAAGCCAATCTGTGGGGTAATTCTAGTCAGCCTTCTTAATACGATCGTGTTCCCAGGTCGTCCTGATTGACAGTTGATCAAACCTGGTTGGTGGTTTGGAACATTTGGATTATTTTTCCATACATTGGGAATTTCATCATCCCAACTGACGAACTTATATTTTTCAGAGGGGTAGGTATACCACCAACCAGAAACAGCCAGTTATATGGAAAATCATAATTTTTAATGGGTAAATCAAGTATAAATGGCCATTATCAATAGCTTTTTGTATATTTAAACTAGGCATGTGAGGTGAGGGAAAAGGCTGGGATTCTCACAGCTGGGTGGTTGGAGGCTGACCTCAGAGGGCATGGTGATGCCACGGTCTACTTGGGGATTTGGTTGAGGTTAACGGTGTAACCTTAGTTATAAACCCCTACAAGTTGGGATACAATACCTATGCCTATAACTATGGTTTTGTATCCATTTATAATTGGAACTGGATTTCCAAGTAGGATGTCTAGGCTCTTTGTATTCGCAGTTTGACTATGTTTGACTTCTTCAACAGAGAGTGACATCTTCAGTGAGTTCAATTCCATGGGTTACCGCAACCCCCTGTGTTTGCTGGTCACCAGGTCAAGCTGGTAAGACAGGTAGCGTTGCCAGCGGGTTCCTACCGAGGCATGTACTAGTCCGCAGATGTGGCTTGGATCTGGGCTGTTGGGCTGTGGCATGGGACTGGCACCTGCTTGGGATTTGTCCGATTGAGGGACCCCCAAAAAGAATCCATGGGTTTAAAAGCTCGCCCTGTCAGGCATCAAAATTGAGGTGTAAACCCGCTTGAAATGCAATAACATGAAGGTAAATCCTCCGAAATTGCCATAGATGTGCTTATGAATCAACCATCTTTGCGCTTAGCCATATGGAATATTCATCCTCAGCTTGAATCTCTGAGGAGCGGCGGCCAATGGCCACTGAGGGCAGAAAGTTGAAGGTGCGGACTGGTGCAAGATGCACCATGGGTAGCCACCTGTTGATATGTTTATTATGCTGAAGTTCTGAAGTTTACATTGGGTTTGTCTGCAAGCGATCTATTCTCCAAGATAGTTTGCTATTCTACTTGTATTTTGTTTGTAGACTATTAGATTCCAGGGCTAGTCATTAGTATTCCATTAATGGCATTTGATCAACACGTTTTTTCTTAACGGCAAGAGTTTTGACCAGCAAACCTCTAAGAGTTGTGATTGACGCTTGGAAGGAAGCGATGCAAATTGATTCAAATCTTGGCATCTCAAAATCACCACGCCGTGATTGTTTCCATTTTCAATTGGGGGTTTCCTAAAATGCTTGTACCCCAAGCTCGCTGGATGGTTTATAACATTTTATAACGGAAAATCTTCTTAAAATAGATGATTTGGGGTACCCCTATTTTAGGAACCTCCAATTTGGTATTTTGGTGAAGTGCATTGAACCTTCCATTGGAAGCAGAAATGCGAGACACGGACGTGGAAACGGCTGTGACATACAAAAAGGCCTAATGTTAGAAACCTGCGGTTACAGCGATGGAAACATGCAAAATTACTATTCATTAAACTAACTATTTAGAACAATTAAATATTTGAAATCTAATATTTAATTGATGTTAACTGCAGAATAATTTATATATGCATTGTCGGGGATTCGGAATATTATAAATTATATATAGAGATTATATAAATATATATATAATAATATTAAACATATTATTAAAATAAAACATAATAATAAGAATAAACATATAAGGCTATTTTAATTATTTTTGAGCTGGATCAGGTGCTGCCGATAGCAGCTTTTTCTTGAGCCATGAATATTGCATGGATTGTGTAAAATCATCCTTGCGCAGGAGGCCATGCTGTCACTGAAATGTGCAGGGGCTATGCTGATCTTCACATCTGGTGCAAAAGAAAAACTTGTTACACTTCTCGATTCCAGTGTCAAATGGTATTTACCTTCCACACTCCCCCTTGCCGTAACACCGCAATCCGAGAAGATCCAAGATTCCACGGCCTTTTCAAGGCCCAAAAAGATTCTGACAGCACATGTTGGCCTGCTCGTCATCGGAGATGCCTTCGTGCTCGTGGGTCGGATCAGCCTCTGCATACTGTGGTCATCCCCAGGGATCTCTGCCGCAGGTGCATCCCACAGATCCCGGTCCGATATGTTGCATGCTGAATTGTACTGGGTTCTCTTTTGCAAAGGTAGTTTGAAGTGCTTGCAGTGTCCTCAAAACTGCGGTCCGATGTAATTCTCCTCGAAAAGATTTTGTTTTTTTTAAACCGGGTCGTGCTGGCAGGATTTTTTTCCTGACCCTGTGCCCCCAAATTTTATCCCCCGAGGAAATTTATTCAGCCTATTTTCAAAATTTAGGGGGGTTGTCCCATGGAAAAATATTCAGCGACGCTGGGGTTGCAACCAAAAAAAAAGTGTGGAGTAAAACACATTGTCTTACAGACCTTGGACCAGGAATTTTGATTCAAATAGAATGCAGGACATCCATATTTTCACTTAATATTTTAGGGATTGCTTATGGGGTCACCCGAAAAATAGTAAGCACACAATTGCGTAATATCGCATTGGATGTTTGTTGCTTTTGTGGCCCTATAACTTGAAAGTTTGAAGATTTGAGACAGTACCTGCAACAATTCGGAAAAATAGGTGCTTATGTTGTCTCAACTTGTCTTGCCCCTGTAGTTTCTCGGAGCGGAGTTTGTTGGAAATTTGTAAAGGAATTAACAGGACCTTGGTCACTGGAATTTTATCCAGACAATTATTGCCCTTATGGTCCCAAAATTGGTTCTGGAGATTTTTTTGTATATGATGTACGCCTGGGGGTTGTATTTTTTTTCGGAAATAAATATTTATTCCGAAAAAAAAATTGGATAAAATTGGTCCCAAGAAATTTATCCGAAATAAATTTGAATATAATTTCCTGTAGGTTATTCCTATTCTTAGTCCTATTCTTCCTATTATTCTTAATTTTGTTGTTATTTTTATTAAATTATTATTATTATATTTTTTATTAATATTATTATTATTATTGTTATTTTTATTATTATTATATTCTTTTATTTGGTATTATTGTTGATAATATTATTTATTTATTGTTTTTTTAATTAATAATATTAATAATTTTAGTAATAATAATAAGAAACATAATAATAATAAATAATAAATATATTAATATATTTTATATATTATAATAAATATTTATAATTATTTATGAACATTATATGGATTAGATAAAAATTATAAATATTTTTGATTTATATTGCGGATTATTGCGGAATGATTTATATTTGATTTTTAATTTAAATTTATATAATATAAATTAATATGTTATTATATATATAATTTAAAATTATATATATTTTAAAAATAAATATATAATAAATAATAAATAATATTATTATTAAAAATAAATAATAATTTATATAATAATTAATTTATGTATAATAAAATAATTTATTTTATGTTTTATTGGGAAATTATATGTATATATATTTAATTTATATTTTTATTATTAAATAAAAATAAAAATTAATTATAATAATT